>NDGN011548225.1:0-35730 GCA_002564285.1 Tympanoctomys barrerae | reverse complement strand
AAAGAAAAGAAAAGAAAAGAAAAGAAAAGAAAAGAAAAGAAAAACACCAAAATACTGACAGCAACAGAATCTGGGCTCTTCAGGGAATAATTTCATGCACTGCAAAGACATCCCATGCCTGGTGTCCATGACAGATTTTCCCTGGAGTCTGGAGCCAGGGTGGCTCTGTGAGGCTCCCTGCGTTAAACCTGTCCACTAGAACCCTACTGGCCATCTTCTGATTGTGCCTCTTGGAATTAGTCCAGGATGACAGACCAGAAACTGAAATCCACTTAATTAGGAATGGGCATCTAGCAGGGCTGGCTTTTTTTTTTTTTTTTTAAATGAAACTTCTTTTCCTTTGACTATTGAAACCACTTGGGAGGTGTGAAGAGGGGAGGGAGTTTGCTGGCTTGTCCACAGAAGACAGATCAGAAATGGTTCTTTCTCTTTTGGAACTCTAAGAAAAATACAGGGTGGCCTTGGCAAGTGTCTTGAACCTTTTCCTTATCAGGTACAGCTTCCAAATGTGCTCTACTGGCCTCAATCCCCTGGCCTAGGATCCCTGCATAAAACCCTGCCAGCACAGACTCTGTCCACCCTAGTGTCCCACACACGCAGCATTGGAATGTGGGGCACTCGCAGCCTCAAGCTCCTTCCCCTTTCCAGGCCTTGGGACTTGAACTTGTCCAAATTCAGTCAGCATCAGGCTCTGGGACCAGAAGCCACAGGACTCATGGGTCCCCATTCTTCTGGCCAAAGACTCCAGCCGTATCCTCTGGAGTATAACCATCTACTTAAAAATTCTAATTAGTAATTATCCCTAGGACTTTTTTTTTGAGAAAAGATGGAGGTATAGATGGATGGGTGGATGGACAGACAGGAGGACAGACAGATAGACCAACAGGCAGGTTATTGCATGCAGTTATACAAATAGACTTTAGCCTTGCACCTTCCTAGTCATCCGAGAGCCATGGGTATGCTAGGTGTGATCCCCACTGAGCCCTTGGACACTGGTATGGTCCTAGTCACTCCAGTGTTGGTGCTGGTTAACATGTCTCTGGGGCCCATATTGGGTCTCTGACTGAAATCTCAGGTTAGAGAGAGACTCTCTTCAGCAGGTCTTAGCTCTGCCTGTTTTAGAATCTCACTCTCTATACAAATTGCCTTCTTCTCTCAACTTTTGCTATGCTTTGAACCCAGCAGTGATGGACTATGGGAATATCTCACTTCCCATTGAAGTGTCATGGCTCTGGTCCCAGTTTTGGCTCTGCCTCACTGAGAAAGCAAGCAGCTTAGCATAAGTTGATGCCTCCTCTTTGAGGACCTTCTCAGGACCTGGCTTGGCAGTGGGTATACGGTGGATACAAGGAACTCAGGTTCTCATAGTTGAATCTATCTGTGAACAAATGAATGCAAGAAGAACAGTTTATCTGAAAATGAGCTCTAGGTCAGGAAAAGGACAATTTGGGTTCTAGCTCTGGTTCACTCAGGTAGATTAATTGGGCTTGGGCTCCAGCCAATTTGTCTTGAGCATTCATCTTTTTTATTTTTTGTTTTTTAGTTGAGCATTCATCTTGTACAAAAATGTCCTATAGTACAGGGGAGATAGAGTCATGTGATCACCTACTGGGGAACCCCTAAGGGAAGTAAAACCTATTCAATCTTGAGACTCGAGGCTGAACAGCTCTGGGAGGTCCTTAGTTTTGAGGAGGTGTTGCCACCTGATTGCTGCAGGCCTGCATGTGTACCACCTTAGTATGTTTTCTGTTGCTATAACAAAATACTTGAGAATTGGTTCTTTATGAAGAGAGGATCTTTATTTTGGCTCATGTTTGTGGAAGTCTGAGAGCATGGTGCCATTATCTTTGGGGATTCTGGCAAAGGCTTCATTCAGCTTTGACACACAATAAAAAGCACAAGGGAAGCAGACATGTGCAAAGAGAAGATGGTGTGGGGTGGGAGCATATGTTTATAAGAATCTACTCCCAAGAGCTAATCCATTCCCAGTTTCTTGTGAAAGACATTCATCCCTCTAAAAGGTCCTACGTTCCTCTACCGTCCAGTACAATTACATTGGCAACCAGTTTCAACCTGAGTTTTGGTGAAGACAAAGCACATTCAAACCACAGCAAAGGCCTGGGCATCAGCCATTTGAGAGCATCACAGTGTGGCTCCTAGTTTCTATGGGATCCTGAGCAGTGTTCTCTGGGGTGGGGTTGTCCAGGTTCTCAGAGCCAGACCCGAGCCACACCCTGGAGGAGCGCGTGGTGCACTGGTACTTCAGCCAGCTGGACAGCAACAGCAGCAATGACATCAACAAGCGGGAAATGAAGCCCTTCAAGCGCTATGTGAAGAAGAAAGCCAAGCCCAAGAAATGTGCCCGACGTTTCACTGACTATTGTGATCTGAACAAGGACAAGGTCATCTCCCTGCCTGAGCTGAAGGGCTGCCTGGGGGTCAGCAAAGAAGGTGAGTGTTGTCCCCTGTGCTCCCTTCCCACCAAGACACAGGGACCAGTGGCTGTCCCAGAAAAGGAGTACTTGCTACTCAAGAGCTCGTCCCTGGGGCTGTGCTGTGCTTTATACTAAATGCCTGCTGTTTCAGTTACTCTTCTCATTGCTGGGACAAAATACCCAACACCCAAAATTAAGGGAGGAAGGGTTTATTTAGTTCCTAGTTAGTGGAGGTTTCAGTCTGTACTCAGCTGGCTCTAAGGCAGAGTGGCACATGGAAGAGGGTAGTCATTCATGGTGGCTGAAGACAGCAAACAGTGAAGGGAAGGGCATTAGCTGTGGCTTCTGACAAGCTTCTCTTCCTTCCTTACATTGTAATGCAGATTACCCACCCTAGGGCAGGGGTAGCACTCACACCCATAATTCTCACATTGGTCCTGCATGAATCACAACCTCTGCAAGCCACCCCATGATAGAATGAAGCTTTAGGGGGAGAACTAGATGCAAACCATAACATTTGCTACAGTGGCGGCAATGACTGAGAAGGCTTCTGTCCTTATATAGTCCATAGCAGAGGCAGACATTAAGTAAGCATCCACATAGATTGTAATAAGTGCTGTGAGAATGTATTTGCTGGGGTTGGCAGCAGCAACAGGTAGGAAGGCCTATACTTGGGGAACAGAAGTGGAAATGTTTGTCCTGCTTGTGGTACAATGAAGTGTGGCTTCAGGTTATGGTGGAAAGAGGTGAGAGGATGTGGAGGAGGAATAGGATGGCTCCATGTCCTCAGTCTGGGATGGAGGCCTCGTTAGCATGTGACCTCCACTGTCACCTGGGGTCATCTCTATCCACCGGCAGTGAGGTGAAAATAACAGAGTGGCAAGTGGAAGGGAGTTTCCTGGGACAGTCCTGGAAGTGACACATTACTTCTCACCTTTTGCTGGCTAGCTGGAACTCAGGCTCTACAGCACACTGGCCGTAGGGGTGACAAAAGGCAGGGTGAGGTTGGAGGTCTTTTAGTCCAGCTCAAAGGCATTATAAGGATGCTGTGAAGCGGTTGGAAGGGTTCAGTTGGAGAAATGATGGGCTCAGTCTCACTTTAGAAAATTATTCTGGTTGGCAGTGTGGCAAATGGCTTGGAAATGCACAAGGTAGAGTCGCCCAAGAGGAGAAGTCTCCGTGGGAAGTGAGAGAAGGACAAGTCAGGAAAGTGGGGGCCTGGGAAGTGGATGGGTTGGTGATTAAGTGAGACATGGGAGGAAGCACAGCAGGCATAGGTGGGTGGGAGAGGAACGGAGTGTGGCTTGGGCAGGGCAGCCACATCTGTAGCTGCATGGACGTCGGCAGGAGGAGGCCTGAGCTAAAGAGACCAATCTGGCTGCGGCTGACCCTTGGAAAGGAAGGCTTTGGAGAAGCCAAGATCACTCGGGGAGAGTCAGCAGGAGATGATGGAGGTGCTGGTCCTTCCTCCTTCGTGGCTAATGTGAACCCACAGTGGGAGGCAGAGGTGGGCGGGTCCCCACGGGAGTCCTGTTTTAGCGGCTGCTCCTCCACAGCTGACCGGGACCTGCTGTGGCTCTCAGCCAACTGGCCTGTGAGCCCGGCCGGATGGACTGTCTGATGAGGCAGCCTCACCATCTCCACAGAACTCTGAGCCTCCGGCACATGGCTCTAGCGCCACCTCTGCAGCAGACAAGCTCTTGTGCTCTGTGTGTGTGTGTGTGTATTACTCCATGATTCTGTGTTCAGCTTCTTCACCCGGATGGTGAAAGTGATAATGATGTCTTTCTCGGAGGGCCGATTAATTAATTAATTAATCAGGGTGCTGATTAAATGAGACCCTGCGTGAGGGCATTTTCTGTAGTGATCTCCTGTCACAATGTCACTTATTGTCTCATGTCTACTGAAGAGACAGTGGAAGAGCTCAGTTGAAGCTGAGTAAGGCTACTTTTTACAAGATTATTTCTTCTCTCCACAAAACTTACCACGCTGTATTGCAGTTCAATTGCCTAATGCCCCCTTGGAGTTTTGGGTGCGAGCTACTCAACCCTTGGCCAAGTACAAGTTCCTGAAACCTTTGTCAAATGAATGAATAAGCAAGTGAACCAATGGCCGAGGGCTACTCCATGTAGTAGCATCGTGGCCAGACCCACTTGGAGTCCGGACTCCCTTGCGAGGGCCAGGCACAAGCTCAGTGTTGGGAAGAGGCGGGGCTCCAGGTAAGAGCAGAGGCCCTGAAGGCAGAGGGACCTGGCTCTCACGCCAACTCTGCCACTTATTAGCTCGGTAATCTCTGACAAATTCCCTGAATTCCCTAAGCCTCCATTTCCTCCTCTGCAAAACCGAAGATATTGATATTCAGGTCATTAATCTGCTGTGAGGCTTGGACAAGATAAGGTGTGCAAGAAGGCAGCCCGGTACCAGGTACTATTGAGTGCCTGAAAGAAACCAGCGGCAGAAAAGTAACTGGCACAGGGGTGGGCTTCCCCTGTCCCTCTGTTTTGGGAACACAGCAGAAAAATGCCACTTGGGTCCCTGGCTTGCCACTACTCCAGAGAGAGGAACCCAGGCATTGGCCATCTGGTGTCATGGTGCCCTCTGGTGGACCTAGAGGGGCTTGCGTGCTAGGTTGGGGCCAGAAGGGCTTGGAGGAAGAGGAGCTTGGGGATGAAGATAGCTTTGCACCTTGTCTCAGTTACACTGCTCTCATTGCTGAGACAAAATACCCAACACCCAAAATTAAGGAAGGAGAGGGTTATGCAGCTCACAGTTTGTGGAGGTTTCAGTCCATACTCAGCTGGCTCCGAGGCAGAATGGCACGTGGCAGAGGGCAGCCGTGTATGATAGCGGAAGACAGCAAAAACAACAAGAGCCAGAAAGGAGGAGCAGCAGAGAGCAAGCCTTTCATCCTTCCTTATATTGTATGCAGGCTCCTGCCCCAGGGCGGGTGTAGCACTCACACCCACGATCCCAGCATTGGACTGTGAATCAATAAAAAACTCTAAAGCCTGTCCCCATGACTGCATGAGGCTTTGGGGGACAACCAAAGCCTGATACCTGATGAGCCAACATTTGGAAATTCTGTGTGAACACACCCAGTGAGATGTCTCAATAGAGAGCTGAATTTCTGCCCAGCATGAAAAGCCAGACATCTCAAGAGCTGCGACCTCTCCCTTAACTGGAATTTTCCTTCACAATGTACCTTTCTGGGATTATCATCACCATCCTGTGAGGCAAGCAGGGTGGGGGCTGCTGCCTCTGGTCTTTAGAAATGCCAGCTTTCCCTTTTAATTGCAACACCACCTGCCCCTGGCCTCGGCCTTTTTCTCCCCTTGCCTTTTCTTGAGGGTCCCAAGCGTGGCACTGGAGGCAGAAAGCCAGGTCTGAGTGTGCCACTTCACACGAAGCTGTACCGTCCTGGACAGGCCACTCAAAGCATTTCATAGCCTCAGTTTTTCATCCTAAGATGGGGATCATTTTGTCCCTGCCCTGTGGGGTTGCCTTGAAGATTCCTCTTTGCTGATCTTGGCTGCCTAGCTATCTCCTAGGTCTCCACGGCTCTGCTCCTTCCCAGCTGACTGCCTGCTTTGGGCTCATCCCTGTCTTTCTGCATCCGTGTCCCCATTTGCAGAATCAGCTGTACCAACACATACCCTCTGTCCACCCCGACTCCTGTCTCTCCTTCTCTGTCCCTAAGCACTATGGGGGGTGCTGAGCTGTGAGATCTCACAACCCACGGGTGGGCTTGCATTCTGCAGCAGTGTGCTTCTCCTGGCCCCTTCTCCCCGTGAAGCCTCAGCATAGTCTCAGTCGAGAAGCAGAAGGGAAGCCCTGCGGCTGTGGCCCTGGTCGCCATCCTCTGGACTGACCTGGAGGGGCTCAGAGCAGTGCCCAGCACGGCACAGAGCTGGCCCAGCTGGCATGCAGTGCTCCCCAACATGGCCAGGTGCCAGCAGCGCTGACCCCCGAGCCTCCTGTCTGTCACTCACTGCTCTGAGCCTGCCGCTCCAGGCTCCAAATGTGTCCTGTGAAGTCTGGGCTCCTCCTACCTCTGACATTCCACCCTTTGGGGGACCAGGACCAGGAAGTTACGGAAGCGCTCCTCTGCCCACAAAAGCCTTTCTTGGTTAATAGCTGTGGGGATTTGCAGGAGGTGTCCCAGCAGAGCAAGAAGCATGGCCACCCAACTTCTGGCTCCTTCCCAAGTCTCCGTCTTCATTCTGGGGGCCAGCAGGAGTGGGGTCCAGGTACAGGAGAAGCTTTACCTGCAGCCCTGGCCAAGACCACTCAGTGTCACGTGTTCCTGTCTGTTGCAGGTGGTAGCCTTGGCAGCTTCCCCCAGGGAAAACGAGCAGGCACAAACCCTTTCAGTAAGTTGCCTTCTTTCTGGGCTCCCCTCTTTCCCCTGTGAACCCCCTGATGGAGCTATGGCAGTGCATCGTGGGGGAAGCAACTGTCCATGGTGCTTCGATGTCCATCTTCAATGTGTGTTGCTAAGATCACAAAAAAAAGGAGTTAGCATCCAGAGTGCACCTCACCCTGTGCTTGCTGGGCAAAGCCTAGGTCTCCAGGGGTCAAACTGGTTCCCGGGGCCACTGAGCTTAGTGTGGCAAAGGATGGGCTGGTATAGTGTGCTTATCTACAAGCCTAGGCAACCCTGCCCACCATGCCTGCATCTAACCAAAGGATGAGAAAGCTGTTCTTGGGGGGGTGGGGGGCTGATTTATGTAGCCAGATTTCTCTACAACCAGGTCTTCTTGCTCACACCTGTCTTGCTTGTTGTCCTCCCCTTCCTCCTCTCAGTAGGACGTCTCGTCTAAGGAGCAGAAAATCAAAGGGCAATAGAAAGTCCCCGGAGATGGATGGACCACCAGACACCTAGCCACAGCCCATGTAACTAAGTGGTGCCCACCGTGTTTGCACTTTTAATAACTCTTCTTTGTGTGTTTTGTTTCTGGTTTCATTTGTAAACACCAACGCCCAACGGCACAGTGGGAACAGGCAAGGGAAGAAGTACTGTGCTCTCATCTTGTAAGGTTTTGGATCTGCTACTGACGACTTTTAGGTGATGGGGAGGGAAGGGGTATTGGTGGGATGGAGAAGAGATTTATATACTGTATATAAATATATATGTAAATTGTATAGTTCTTTTGTACAGGCATTGGCATTGTTGTTTGTTCTCTCCCCTCGCTCTCCCTGATGTGGGTTGTGGGCACTCCGGCCTCGTGGTCCTACTTTCTAGAACCTAGGACTTTGTGTACATCCTGCCTGGACTCCACTTGGAGCCTAACTGCTGTGTGTGCCTCTATGGGGACCCTGCGACTGTACTGCAGACTTCATCAGTTCATTTCCCCATAGATGAGTGTGCTGCCCGGGCCACTGGCTGTCCCAGGTAGCAAGTTATTTGCAGCCTGGGCCTTCAGAGAAGATTGGGTTGGTGAGGAGTGGACATTGCCTCCCAGAGAGAAGCGGATCCCAGATCACAGGCTCCAGTGTTCAAATGCCCAGGGTTCCTCCTGTCAAGACGCCTGGGGTGCCGGGGCCAGTGACTACCCTAGTGTCTCAGTGACTAACTAATCCCCAAAGGATTTCTGTAAAATCAGTTTGGCACCTACTCTTTCCAGGGTATGAGAAGGGAGGCAGAGAAGAAAAAGACACAGGAGTGCCCTTCTACTTGATATCTGAGCAGCACAGGGGGACAGGAAGCCTGACTGGAGGAAGAAGGTTCTAGTGCTCCTGCAAGCCCTCCAGTGAGGCTTCCTGACTACCAGTCTCTCAGAACTTGAGTCAGACTGCGTTTCTACTTTTTGTTCTCCATCTCACACTCCTCTCTTCAGAGGCCAGAATGGTGAACTTGAGGGAGGAGCTGAGCCCCTCACCCTGTTGGTAATTTATTTGTTTCATTGTGTTAAAGCCCAGAACCAGACTTCTCCTATTCCTTCAACTTTTCTTACAGATTTTGAGGCCCTGAGGCCAGTTCCAGAAGTAAGACTGAGCTTGACTTTTCTGCTTCTGCTTCTGCCAGAAGGACAGGACTAATGGCCTAGCTCTGAGGAAATCTTGGCCTAACTTTCTACAGGGAGTTACTGAGCTTCCAGTGTGGGCAGCCCAGTTTTTGGGAAAGATGTACATCTTCCATCTTCCTCTGCCCAGGTGATGTGCTCATCCAGATGGCTGTCAGAGGCGACACGTGCTACCAGGGTAGCCATGTGGCAGTGAGGGAGGACAGGCAGCACGGGATGGGGGCCCATGCCAGTGGCTCTTAGCAATCTAGCCCCAACTTGTATTCCGTCCCAGAACCCCTATACATACATCCATTGCGCTGTTGGCCTCATAAGCTCTGCCTTGGTAGGAGGGGCATGGCCTTCTCAGGACTTGGCCTGCTGGAGTCTCAGACTAGAGAAGGTTCCTGCCATCCTGGAGAAAGTCATAGAGCCTGTCATGGAGATGACTGGTGGAACCATCATGACGTGCTGAGGTGGAAGAGAAGAGGCATATCCACACAGAGAAGTCACTTCCTTGAAGGATTTTGGCCTCTTCCCCAGGCATCTTGTCTCTCCCATATGTGTGTGGGCTGTGTTGTGCAGTTTTTCCTTTGGGAGGGAAGGAGGGAGGGAGGGAGGGAACGAGAGAGGGAGGGAGGGAAGGAGAGAGGGACACTATTTGTAGCTTGTTTTATAAAAAAAAAGAAATAAAGAAATAAAGATGGGTAAACCTTGGCAGTTGCTACCTCTCTCCTTGGGTGGCTTCCTCTGACAGAAGGCTTCATTCCTAGAAGGCTTCATAGATTCCCAGGCCTGTGTGCTTACGGATCCTGCGAAGTCAGATTGCTGCTAAGGAGGCCCCGGCAGGGAGCTCGGAGCAGCCACCAGGTGGTGTGTGGGCGAGGATGAGCCTGAGGCCTGCAGGGCCCTTGGGTGCCCGCCCCTGTGCGCTCTCGGCAACCTCTCTCTAACAGTCCCCCATGCAGCTGTCCCCTGGGACTGCACAGAATGGTGCTGGCAGAAGCTTTGGGGCCAGCCGGTGCCCAGGTTCAGGCTGCGGGAGTGGGTGCTTGGCTGTCATCCAGGTGTAGGCCTCAGCTGGGCAGCAGGTGGGAAACAGGTGGTGCCTTAGGCCTTGGGTGGACACATTCATGCTGATGCAGAGTAGAGGACTCCTGGATAGGACTGACGGGAGGATGGGGGGCCTAGACTTTTTTCTGGGTGATTGCTGTCCCTGGAGGAGACTACTACTTTCAAACCTTTTCCAGATTCCTTTAGCAATACCCTGGGCCATTGTTCCTCCCTTTGCAAAACTCTTCAACCTCTTCCCTGGAGGACCATTGCTGGGAAAGGGTCTAAGCCCTGTGTGTGTTCACACAGCTCCCCACCCTCAGGGCTAGTCCTTCCTCCCCACGCCCGCTCCTGCTTCTGAAGAAAGGACAGCCAGCTTGCTTCCCAGCTCACAAGTACCATACGCTGCCTGCTCCATCTTACATACAGGCCCTTTTACATGTAAGGTCACCACTGGGGGGCTACTGTCCCCTTTCCTGTTTGAATTCAGACCCAGGAGTTCAGTGGCTTGTTAGGGACCCTCCATGTGGGAAAGGCAGCATAGGAGTCACCATCAGACATTCTAGATCCAGCCTGGAGTTCTGCCCAAGTCCATCCCCCCTCGAGGGGCCAGAGCAGCACCTGCTCTGCCCTGGGCTGCTCAGATTTGGGGCTGCACCCACAGGGACAGCAGTCCTGCTCTGTGTGGTCGAGGGGCTTATTAAATGTCACTTCTCTGCAGAGGCTCATCATCACAGGCTTCCACGATGGGGGAGGGGCTGGGTGGAAGAGGAAGGCATTTGTCCCTGCAAGACTGCTGGAAGGCTTGGGCTGATCCTTCTCCAAGATAGGAAGACCTGGAGCCAGCGGAGAAAAGCACACCATAGATCCACTCTACGTCCCTTTCCCTAGGAGAAATTGAGGCTGCTGGAGGGTTCACTGTGAGCCACAGTCCACCTCCCCATGCAAGGGAAGACTGGCGACATTTCATGGGTGACTGATGCTGAGGTTAGGTGTCTTTGAGGGCCCTTGTACTGCCCACAGAAGAGCGACGATGGGTCAGTTCCAAGGTGGTGGGCAGCTGCCAGCACCAACTTCTTTGTAAAAAGACAAAAGCAGAGAAATAATCATGAAGCCACTCATCTGGCCCTGTAGCCCCAACTTCCAAATGACCTGCAAGACCAGAGATACTCACCAAGGAGGGTGAAGAGATCTTTTCACGCAGTGCTAAGCACACCAAGCCTACACTCTAGGGTCTGGGTCACTTATCCCTTGTGCAGTTTCATCAATCAAAAGGGAGAAGGGTGTGACCCCAGTTGCATGCCTGCTCCTTCCCACTCAACACCTGTGCTACATGCTGCTCCTTCCCACTCAACACCTGTGCTACATGCAGCCCAGGCATCTCATCATTTTTTGTCAAATCCAGGCAGAGCACTCTAGGCAATCCCTTCTCCTCTATGCCGCCCCCAACTGACAGCATCACTTCCTGCTCTGTACCATCCTTTCTTTTAGTGGGGCATACACCCCTTTGCCTGTATCCTAGCCAAACTGCTGACTGGCTAAAGGTCAGTGATCCTGTCTCTGACAGACCAGGCCTGTCTGCAATGATAAGGTCACCCCAGTAATCACCCTTGATAGGGACACTGCATACCTGGAGGTGGCTTTTCTACAAGGTGATGAGCCGTTGCCAAATTGTTCATCATAGTCAATACCAGGATTCGCTGCAGTGACACAGCCCCCACCCATCTACCGTGCCTTACTACACAAAGCTCCAACCTAGCTGCTGTGTGCCCCCTGGGCTCTTCTCCACATTGTCCTCAGGGACTCGAGCAGAGGGAGGTTCCATCCTCCACAATGTGGAGGTAGAGAAAAAGGAACATGGAAAATTGCACCCTGGTCTGCATCTGAAGGTGACATGTGTCATGTTGCTCACACTTTAGTGACTAAAGCAAATCCCGGGGCCCCACCTCCCTCCATGGCAGCTGATTAAACACCCAGAAATAGAGTCAGAAATATTTTAGGAACTACCCCGCAACATTAACAACATGCATCACCTCTGCATTTTCTATCTTGACTTAAAATTGGTGGTTTTTACATGGTGTAAGAATAAAGAGAGCGGCCTCTCCTGGTTCATGTGGTGCACTTTATCTGCATGGTTTCTGACAGCTCTGTCACACTGGTTATAAATACTGTTTTTTCCATCTCAGCAAAAAGTTCAGGGTGGATGCAAGCCTCTCCTCCTGTCAGGTTTCTGTCTCCCACCAGGGAGTGACCTCTTTGGTCTCGTGGGCCCTGTAGGAACTCTGTCATCCTCCCATATTGTTGAAGTGTGGAAAATTTGGAGAAGGAAGAAGAGGAACTGGTAACTTCAGAGGAAAGCAGTTGGTTGAGGAATTTCAGTGCCTCCAGTGGAACTTAGCTCCTCTGGAGCCATCACTTCCGGCTCTGCCCTGTTGCCTCATCCTTCCACTGTGCAGCAGACTCCTTTGCGACAACCCAGGCTGCTTGCATCTTTCCTGGCCACTTCAGTTGCTTACGAGCTCGGTTCTACGCGATCATGAAGCTTCACCTCTGATTTGCTTTAGCTCTTTCTCCCCT
This sequence comes from Tympanoctomys barrerae, assembly GCA_002564285.1. Lineage (NCBI taxonomy): Eukaryota > Metazoa > Chordata > Mammalia > Rodentia > Octodontidae > Tympanoctomys > Tympanoctomys barrerae. The sequence continues at coordinate 23,663 of NDGN011548225.1, read as the reverse complement.
CCCTGTCCCGGTCCCAGCGCTTCCTGGTTCCATGACTGCCAGGAAGAGCGCAGCAGGGCTGTGACTAGGCTGAGTCAGTTCACAACTCAGCTCTTCTGAGGTGATGGGGTCTGGAGGAAGGGAAGGAAAACCACGAGGGCTGCAGCCCTCTCTGTTCACTGTAGCAGCTCTGATTATCACTGGCTTGCTTTTCATACGCTGTGGCAGGTGCCCGTGTGCCGGTCCCTGCTGAGGCACACATCAGGTCCTGGGGCATAGCCTCTGCATCATGTAGGGGGCCTTGATGTGGGCGGTGCTCTGGCTTGACCCCTTCTTCCGTACTTCCCAACAGTAATACATCCCATACCCGCTTTGTTCCAGGGCCTTAGCCTTTGTCCCTACACAGAGAATATTCTGGTACCTATCCTCCTTTGGGTGTGCATTTGTGTCCTCATCATGCCTGAGACAGGAGGTCTTGGCTCTGTGTCTCTCATTCTCTGTCCTTCTTGTTCTCTGTCCTTGCTTAGCAGGTAGAGGAGACTGACCAGCAGGTCTGCTGCTTGCAGTGGTCCAGCCAGTAGGCAAGATGTCAGGCTTGTGGTCAACCCCAATCCCTAGCAGTGGTCCTGAGTCTTCCCCACTTAATTGGCTTTAAGGGGGAGAAAAAACCCCCAGTGATTCTTACCTCCTCTTTTACTGTTTCGATGCTTTCATAGATTGGGGTGAGGGAGTGTGGTTAGTCCAGGGCAAATTCAGCATCGTGTAAGTTATCCTTGGGTAGTGGGACAGACCACAAATTGTTCTTTAGGATATGGAATATGTAGTTGCATCTCTATAATCTTAATTTTGGGCCATAGTCACCAGTTTGTTTGTTTGTTTATATTTAGTACAGGGTCTATAGGATCTACAGTGTCTCACTATACAGATCAGACTCATAGTGATCCTCCTGTTTTCAGCCTCCCAAGCACTAGGTTTACAGACACATGCCACCACACCCAGGGGCAGGGCCAGCATAGCATCCTGGGGTTCGAACCCTGGTCCCTGCACCTGCCTAAGTGGGCACTTTAGTCCACTGAGCTATCTGGCTGGCTCAAAGTAAAATTACTGCACTAGCAAAGAATTGAACCCGGATCAACTGCTTGGAAGGCAGCTATGCTCAGTTACTAGTGCAGAAAAACAGAAAATATCCCGCATCAAAGTCCTGCCATGGTGGATTTAGTGATGCATGAATGAACAGTTGATATCAGAGAAAACCTCCTGCTTCATCATGAAACGAAGCCTCCTGTGTCCTGAGCCCATAGAACTCCTAGAAGCTTCAATCCCAGGCCCATGAACCCTGAGCTCTTGCACTCAGAACCCTAATGGGCCTACCTACCCCAGAGTTGGAGTTCCTTGAAGGCCTCAACAAACAGAACACATCTTCTCCAGGACCAGGCAGGATCCTAAGGAACCCACTCCTCCCTCCTTCCCAGATAGGCATCCCCACAGTACATGTCTTCTTAAATCCCCATGACTGTTCCATTTAATACAGCCTGCAGGGCTGGCACATTGGAGAGATTTGAGCTTTTGAGGACAACTTTCAGAGAGGTGGAAGCTCCGAGCCTTCCGTTCCTCTCATCCTCCCCACCCCCCAGCGTTTATGCCACTTCCCTCCTTATGGCAGGAAGGCTGCTTTCTGAAGGGTCCCTCCAGAGATCCAAGAGGAGCCACGCAGGGTGGAGCTGACCTCTGCACTTTTGCTGTAACTCCTCCTGCTCTGAACAGACAGCCTTTGAAATCCTTCCTGACTCTGTGAATTGGGCCTGTGGTGATGCCCCCTGGTCTCTGCAAAACCCACTAGAGCAGGACTGCTGGCTTGAGACTGGGGCAGCAGGAAAGCTGGCAGCATTCTCCTTTAGGAAGGTGGTGAGGACCAGCTGGAGTTGGGGAGTAAGCAACAAGATCACAGGAGGTGAATGAAGAGGGCTTTGCCTGGGCCCTGCCTACTCCCACCCTGTCTCTGGGGTGTTATTTGCCCAGGGATCTTAGAGACTCCTGACCTTAGATTCAGATCTAGTTCTTACACTGGTTCCTCATCCCAATTCTCACTGAACTGCCTTTGGCCTTGGTAACTCCCTACACCCTTCCAGAGCCTCATGCTGCTCAGCAAGTGCTCTGTCCCTAATCTGGATCCCCAACCATTTTAATCACTCTTACTTTTATTTTTAACTTTTATTAGTTCACATTTCAGTACCTGATGCTTACATTTCTTATGTGGAGCTGGCACGTGTCCATGACACAGGCTAATTCCTTTCTGTTCCCCTTTCCATGTGCCCTTCTTCTATCTGTGACCCCTTCTCCATCTGAGCAAGATGTGTTCCTACCTCCTAGTATCTGTCTTTTATTTCCTCTTTATTTACCATTTGAATTTCTTGTATAAGAGAAACTGTGTGATTTAAGTTCATGTGTCTGATTTATTTCATTTAATATTATGATCTGAAGGTGTAACCATTTTTCTTATAGATGCCTCAAGTTATCTTTCTTTATGGCAGGGTAGTACTCCATTGTAGATAAAGACCACATCCTGTTCATCCATTCTTCTGTTGATGAGCAAATGGGCAGCTTTCAAGATTTAGCTGTTGTGAAATAGCTAAGATATTGCTATCAATACTAGCATGAATATGTTTCTGTAATATCATATCTTTAGGAAGAATATTTAGAAGACACCTGGAAGAGGAATAGCTGGGTCAAATGGAATTCCTAGCTTAAGGGGTATTTCCAGACTCTCTGTACTAACTTCCATAATGGCTGTACTACTTTACATTCCTACCAACAGTGTCAAAGGGTAGCTCCTTTTTCTCCGCCAACTCCCCAGAATTTGTTATTATTTGCTTTCCTGATACTTCTCTCCATTCTTTCTGGAATGAGATGAAACCTGAGTGGTGTTTTAATTTGCATTTCTTTAATGGTCAACAGTGATGAGAATTTCTTCATGTATTTTTGGGGGCTTTGTACATCTGTGAAGTGTCCTTTTGCTGCACGCACCCACTGTTCAGTGGAGGCCTAGCTCGCTGTCACCTGGGCCATTCCCTACACATAAAGTAAATGGACCTTGTATTGAAGGAAACTTAGGGGTCTTGGGGGAGGGGAAGGCACATGCAGAGTGAGGGGCACCCAGAAATGCTGTGAGTTAAGAGGTGAGAATGGGTCAGCGTTGAGTGGGGAGAACAGAACGAGAACGTGTGTTCTCATGTCATGTTCCGTATGCGGAACCTCCACTGAGGTGAGGGCGACCATGTGACAGCATTGTGCTGAACAATGTGGGGAGAAGAAATCAAGGAGCAGGGTGTGCATGGGGAGAAATAAGGCCCAGGTGGAGCAGAAGGTAAAGAGAGGTGTGAGAGGTGAGTATTGGTTGGCCTGTCTCTAGTTTATACAGGTGAAGAGGCTGTGACTGCTGGAGGGGTGAAGATGGGGGCCAGGGTAGGAGAGGAATGCGGGGGTGGCAGGGTGATGGAGAGGGCTTGGGGGGACTGAGGCCCTCTTGAACTGGAAAATGAAATAAGTACAAGGCAAATCAGATCAAGATTAGTGTCCTGTGGGAGGCCTCTCAATATCTCTGAAGAGCTGTCACGGGCTGACATTTGTTCCTGCTCAAGTGTCTGTGTGGAGCCCTAACCCCCAGTGTGACGGCATTTGGAGATACGGCCTCACCACAGTACTTAGAGTTAGAGGAATTCCTAAGGATGAGTATTGGTTGGCCTGTCTCTAGTCACCCTGCTGCTTGTTCAATGATCCAGGCATAAATTTATACCAAGTCCTTCCCAGTCCTCATCACAGTCTGGGAAGTTTATATTTGGAACCCCATGGAAAAGTTATTGCAAGTTAATTCCGATTTACCACTTCTAGTGCAACCCATGGCGAGAATAAAGACACTAAGGCAGGGCTGCAGAGATAGCTCCACAGACTAAATGCCTGCCTGGCAAGCACAAGGACCCAGATTTGATCCCTGGTACCATGTGCCATGCTGGCTCTAGAACCCTAGGCATGCTGTGCTGGCCCCAGTTAGGGTTAGCATATACTGGGTGGGTGGGGGGTGAGATGGGAGGATCACTATGAGTTCAAGCTGCATATTGAGACCCTGTTCCAAATAATTAATTAATTAAAAAAATTTTTTAAACCACCCAGGCATATTTGTATCTGTGGGGAGCCAAGGGGATCCTAATTCTAGCTAATAAGATAGTTAACTGGAACAAGGTCTTGGCCCAGGGCTGAACCCAAGTTTTATGAATTCATGAAGAAAGGAGGGGCTTGAGGATGAGTGACTGTGAGAATGGCAGGAAGTGGGTGAGTGCTGAGTTGGGCTGGGGAGGAGGCCTGAGATCTCCTCTGCAAAGTGCAGAGAGAAGGCTCTGCAGAAGGAGTAATCTGCATGACACAGTGGCACATGAGGTAGTGTCTGATGTTTTGCGGTTGGTGCCTCAGCTCTGATGTGTGATCTTTTATGCCCCGGGAAGTCATAGCCTCTATCTCCAGGCTAATTCCAGGCAGCAGCATGGGGTACAGCTCTCCATTCCGACAGGCTCACAGGCTGGACTGATTTGCATGACTTAAAGCCACTGGAATTGATAAGGAAAAGTCCTAGGAATCTCTGCATACATCAATCCATGGAAATAGGGTCTGGTTTAGCCAAAACGGACATAATTGCTCTTCTTTCAAGGAGAGTCATCCAGATGGTCCTCCACGGGGAGGGAGGCTGTACTTGGGCTCAATAGCATGGGTACAGCCTCATCAAAGCTCATGATGAACATATGTCCTTGTAGTAGCAGAAGCAACAAATGAGCCATTGATATGACAATATCTCCCAGGAAGACCAGCTGGTTGCCTTGTGTTAGATTGATTATATTGGACCGCTCTTCATCGAAGACGCAGAAGTTAGACTCCACAGGGGAGAGACCCACATTCTGCATGACTATTAGCTTCTGTCCCTCATTGTGTTTCAGCATCTCTACCCATAGACCCATAATGCCTTACTCATTACTATGGCATCTTTCACGGTGCAGTCTCTAGTCCAGGACACTGCTCTTACCATTATTTCTACTACTCAAAGATGACTTGGAATAATAGGGACAAAGCTGCATGCAGGCTCAGTTACTGAACTAGCTAGGAGATAACACCTTGTGATATTATGATGTTATCTTACTAAATGCAGCCCATGCTTCAACTGGAGACAGGTATTTACCGCTCTCTGCCTCTACATAGAATTTAAAGGGCAGCTGGTCAAAGAGTGGTCCTCCAGTTTTATAGCTTGTAATCCACTTGAAGAATTTTGATGTCTGTTTCTACATTTTGGGACTCAGTAGGTGTGAAGATCATAATGTCAAAGGGATGCATAGTCTTCATATCCTCACTGAGGAACATAATTATGATTCTGATGAAAAAAGAAGCTGAGCCTTTCCATTAACCCTTTTGGGTTTGTTGAATGAAGTGGGGTGATCGTCCTAATTACTTGGAGGAAATTGAGTTGCTGCTACCCAGTGGGAGCATGCAGGACTATGCCTCAGACTTGGCGATTCAAAGTACTTTTCAAATGCTTGTGTCTGAAAGTACTAGTCATTAAAAGCTGAGTGAGGTCCCAAGAACTTCAGTCTTTTGGGAATAATGGTTTGCATTCAACCACCAGGTGAAGAAACTCATCAAGCTGAGATTCTGGCCAAGAGAAAAGGTCATGAAATGACTGGAAAAGATGACAGTGTGACATAACAGAAGGTGCATGTAGAGAGTATACTGTTCACTAGCTATGTCTGACTCAATATTTGTTTTCTTTGCTTGCTTGTTTGTTTTAATGTGTTTGACACAGGATCTCACTACACAGTTTGGACTCATAGTAACCCTCCTGTTTTCAGCCTCCCCAGTGCTGGGATTACAAGTGTGAGCAACCATGCCTGGTCTAATCTCTGTGGCCAGCTCAGCATGCCTAAGGGTGGGGCCAGAATGACATGAGAATCAAACCTCAATGTCTGCGCTTGCCTAAGCAGATGCTTACTCCACTGAGCTATCTTGCCAGCTCCAGACTCAATATTTGAAAGTAACCAACCATTCTAGTTTCCCAAGACCAAGGGACACAAGACTTTCAGTGCTAAAGCTGGAAAAGCCTTGGGCAAACCAAGACAAGTCATACTGTCCCAATCTTTATTTTCTTAAGTATTATGACAGGAAATAACAGCTGTCTCACATACCCAACTGCTGCATGCAGCAATTACTTTGGAGTTGAGAAGACCTAGGCATTAAGTCCCCACTGCCACTTAGCCATGAAATGACCTTGGGCAGATTGCTCACCTTCTTCCAAGGCTTTTCCTCCTTCTTGAGGGCCACAGTTGTTTGTGTCCACTATTGTCTACCATACTCACCAGCATTCCACCCCCGATATGGGCTACTGGCCATTTCTGTGTTGCTCTTTCTCTGACACCAGGTTTGTCTGTCTTCTCTACTGTATCCAAAGATATACCTCACTTACAAATCCTGGTAACTGTTGGCCATTTCTCCTAGTATTAACTTTCAAATCTAACTTTTCCATGGTGAGTACATGCTATGAACTATGCAACTGACTTTAAAAATATTCATTCAATATTTGCAACACTACATTTTTGGATTGGAGAAACTGAGGCTCAAGGAAGTGCTCACTTATTTAGAAATTCCACAAGGATAGACCTGGGATTCAGACTCCACTGCGTGCTAGAGGCAAGTGCCAATCTATGACAGGCCACAGTACCCATGCCTTGATTCCACAACATGTGTCTCACGTGCAAATGGCCCCTGGGCTAGGCTGGTCCCTCAAACGAGAGATGGTTTGGGTAGGAATTCCAGAGAACTGACAGGATAGGCCCTGAGTATGTGGCAGGCTGTCTGAAGAGCTGCCCTGCGTTGTTTCCATGCAGAAATGCTCAGTCAGTGTGGTCAGAGGAGCAAATTCCAGGATGAGCACAAAATGTTTTGGCTTTAAAATTTCGCAGCTATTCACGTTCTTGAAAAAATTCTGGATGGATCCAACATACCAAGTTTGCCGATTGCCAGGTTATAACTTCTGCCTCACAGACATGGAAAGAGAAAATGATTGTATGAGGACCCAGCCAGAGGTGGTGAGCATAGCCAGGGAACGGGCACTTACCACACAGCAGAGAAGCCTCCGCACTGATGTGATGTACAAGAGCAATAAAGAAGACAGAGTGACAGCCAGCTCCTGCTGGGTTTCCACTGAGTTTCACAAGTTCCAAAGAACTTGAAATGCAGTACAAAGTGCTAAGGTTTGAACTAGACTCCAAAAATGTTTATTTTTTATTTTTTTATTTATGTATTTGGTACAGGGCCTCACTACGCATCTCAGACTCATAGTGATCCTCCTGTTTTCAGCCTCCTCCCCAGCACCGGGGTTACAGGCGTGTGCCACCACACCCAGACTCAGTGGCCAGCTCAGCACGCCCTGGGTGCAGGGCCGGTGCAGCATGTGGGACAGACTCCAAGGATTATAAGACACAGAAGAATTTAGCTTGGGTCAACTTCTTCCCAGATTTTTAGGAGGGAATGATGCAATCCTACTTCTTCTATAGCAAAATGGAAATGAAACTAGAATCCAAAAGTGATGTCTGTGCACCCATGTTCGTTGCAACGCTCTTCACAGTAGCCAAAACACCCTAAGGGTCTGTTAACACGTGAATAGATAAATTACGCTGTAAAATGTAATGGAATATCCGCTGCTGCCAAAAAGAAGGAAATCCTACCACTTGAACAATGTGGATGAACTACAGACATTATGTTAAATGGAATGAACCAGGTACAGAAAGATAAATGCTTCTCTATCACAGCTTCATGAGAAATCTAGGAAAGTCTAGTTCATAGAGCAGAGAGTAGAAGGGTGGTCACCAGGGGTTGGAGTGGGTGAGTAGAGAGGTGGTGTTTCTAGGGTGTAAACTTGTAGTTTGAGGATGAAATAGGATCTGGAGTCCTAACATGTACATGGTGACTGCCATGGTTGATAATAATGTATGGTACATAATTGAAATTTGCTAAGCAAGTAGGTCTTACATATTCTCAGCATATGAAAAAGACAACTGCACAAGATGATAGATACATTCATTAGCTTCTCTACAGTGATCATTTCACAGCATGTACATAAATCAAAATACTGCATTGTACTCTCTGAATATAGATCATGTGTATTTGTCTGCCAAACTTCAATTAATGTGTAATGAAAAGAATGATTGATTCCACTTAAGTTTATGAGCAAAGGCCAATTTTTAACAAATAGGTCCGACTGCTGTGATGTGGATGTGGCTCATCTCTGCCAAGGCTTGTGTTACAGCTTGGTCCCCAGTGTTGTGTGGTGATGCCACACAAGACCTCCACAGAGGCTGAGCAGGCACCAGTGCCATGGTCTTGGACCTCCAGACTTGTGAGCTCAGTAGAGTGCTGGGCCTCTGGTATTTTGTTACTGCAACACCAAATGGACTAAGATGTAAACCCCCATCTCTGTTCCCTTCTGAAAATGCCATTCCATGTGACACAGGAGTCTTTCTCTGGATACCTTTTCCCAGAAGATGTCTTTAGAGTCATCCCTCTCTGGGGCTAGATGGTGCTCAATCATTAATTCTCAGTAATTAGGCTCCTCAGTGCAAATCAATTTATCCCATCTCCCTTTGGCTCATATTGGTACAGTGGCCTATCAATGTGCCCCGACAGGAAAGGCGCTCATTGGATGAGGACAGAGACAAAGCAGAGAAGAAAGGAGCCACTGCAGAGAGAACAGCTAGTGGCTGGCTTCTCCTCCCTTCCCTGCCTGGGTACTAGCTGCCTCTGTGGGACGCTTTCACTGACCAGACCTGCAAACGTAGTCCAGTCTCTCTCACTGCACATTTTGGTGCTTGTCACAAGAGGTCACAATGGCCTGGGGAAAGTACTCTGAGCAGAATTAGGAAGCAGAAGACCTGTGTTTGTGCCTGAGACTTTTGTCTGTGCTCCTGGGAATTACATAAAACTTCACTAGTAAAATAATGCCACCTATCTTTTGTGGTTCTAATTATCCTTCAAAGGTTTTGAAAAACCGTAGAGACACAGGTCGGTCACTGTGCCTTTGGTCACTGGTATTAAAATATCAATTCTGAACCACAGTGTGGTTGTGGCAGGCACAAGGGTCTCTAAAACATTCATCCTTTCATAGCATAGAGTGGGGAGGGCCTCCTAGTGTAAGAGTGATGCATTTCTTTTGCATTTGGGTGGGTTAGAAAGACCAGCTTTTACTAAGAGAATATGAGCAACGGGGATGAGTATTTCTTTGGGGTCAGGTCTGCTAAGAATGCTTGCATCTTCTCTAATCTTCCTCCTACTGCTGCCCTAGAAGGTAGCAGTCACAAAATGGAAAGAAACTGAGTCTCTGAATCACCAAGTGGAAGAAGTCACCCGCAGGCCAAGTCCATTCTCACTGAATTAGTACATGAATGAGAAATAAACTTGGGTCTTGCTAAAGCCAATGAAATACTGTGGTTGACTTTTTATAGAATCTAATACCATCCTGAGAATGGATAAAAGCAGGAGAATGTTGTGGCTCAGTCAGTAGAAGGTACCGAAAATAAATATGGGATGTAGGTGAAACAGAACAGAGGAAGCTCCCGGGAAGCAAGGGCAACAGCTGGCAGTGTCTTTTTCATATGAATACACGGGCCACAGCACCAAGGTTCTGTGAAGGGACAGCTGCCCTAGCAGGTCAATCAAGGTTGTCAGGCAGCCTGGTCATGTGCACATGTGTAAATATGCTTGTACACACATACACATCATTTTCTTAAATGTATTTGAGAGTCTGAACATTAAAGTGGAAATCACTGGCTTCTGAGGCTCTCATTGTAACCCAGCAGAAGGATGGGTTACAGGAGTGGTTGTTGGCGGCATCTAGATCGTACCCGGGTCTCCAGGTTCCCAGGATGCCCCCTCCAGCCTTCTCTCCATTCTCTGTAGGCCACTCGAGTTTCTCTCGTGATAACACCCCGCATCTGGGTAGTCCAGAAACAATTCTGAGACTGGAAGAGATGGGCACGAGTGGATTTAATGATTTTGTGACTGTCATTTAACAAACTCAAAGGTGTTTTTTAAGGCTGGAAAAGAGCCGTTGAGCAAGGCTTTCTTCCTACTTGCTCTTCTACAGTGTTTTTACTTTTCAGTCCAGGTGCTCTCCAGTTACCACATCCAAGGCACTATCCATGCACCTGATGACACTTTCTCAGCCTCATTTTTGGTCAAAAGGCTAAGCCCAGGTAAGAACTAAAACCCCATACCACAGTCTAGAAAGAAAAAAGTAGAACACCTTCAACATAAGCTGATAACCCTTCTTTGGACTAACACATCTCAAACTCCCAGGTGGAACAGAGTCCAGAGTGGCTCACTCTTCCCTTTTCTCTTGAACTCTGAGAACACTTCAGCAATGCCAACTACTTCCACCTTGTGGCCCACCATGTCCAGTTTCATCCTGTGCCTTAGGGCATGCCATTGCTTTAGTGACGGTCCTTCAGTATCAAGCCCTTTCACCAAAGGAAACTACTACTGATTCATCCTGCAAGGCCCTACCTATGCATGACTCTCTCTGTGGGCTCTTTCCCAGTTGTCCCAGGTTGAGTTTATGGTTTATTTCCATCGTGTTGTCACCACCACTCCTCGAACATGACAACAGAGTGGCCACTTTGGCTTGCAGCTTGGGGCTTACAAGCTCATTTACCAGCGTGCTCCCATTACTTAGTGTCAGGAAGAGGCATTATACATGCAATGTGACCCCCACCCACATTTCCTTGCCCAAGTTATTTGGGCCAGGAATAAACACTTAATGACCAACAGATAATGCAAAGGCACCTGGTCACCAAGACCACCTTCTGCAAAGGTTTTTGTCTTCCCATCTGGCCCTCTGGGAATGCAGAATTGGCCCCACTCTCTCAATTTATATTCAGATGAGAAAAAGGAAGCTCTGCTTGTATGCGTGCGTGTGTGAGTGAGTGTGTGTGTGTGTGTGTGTGTGTGTAGCAGTGAGGTTGTGAATAAATGCCAGGGTTGGTGGCTGCTGGAAGGCCCCTGGGAAGCAAAGGCTATGATGGGCTCTACAGATGAGGGAAGCAAAGATGGGAAGGACAGCATGGATTTAGGGAGGTGGTTGGGGGTGGCATTCAGGCCCCTGTGCCCAGACTGTGCTTCTTGCTTGTGTCCACCATTCCCCTCGTGGGCCTTCACCGTATCCCCATCTTCTTTCAACCATTCTCACTGCTTTGTCTCTTACAACCCAAAAAGCACTGTTAAAACAAGTTTTATTCTCCCCTGCCCAGACCAGGCATTTCTTGTGGTCTGGAACTATATCTTACTCTTGTTATGTTACCACAATATAGCTCAATTCCTAGAAGGTGTGCAAAATGCTTGTTGAATGGTGGATGTTGAATACATGTTTATTGGAAATAAATATGGGCACTGTTTTCCTAGCTGCAATTCTGCTGCATGGTTGTTTGAAAACAACTCCTTTTTCTTTCCCACCCTAGATCTCACTCATTAGGTACTCCAGGCTAGATTTTTGTCTGGTGGCTGTTCCCTGAAATATTTTTGTTTAAAAAGTGCCCTGTCTAGTTCATCAGTGCCTGAGCAGGCAGGGAGATGGCTCCTTCTCCTCCATTGCACCCACTTCAGGACCCAACCAGGGCAGCTCCTGGACCTTTCCCTGAAGAAGCACAGAGAGAAGCAAGCTGGATATAGAGAGATATAAGTTGAGCTTTTATTTTTTTTAACCAACCCAATATTTCCACTGGCAACTGTCAACGTAGCTTATGACACGAGCACGATTTCTTTTTTAGTTATTTTTTTTCTTAAAAAATGTGTTTAAAATTAAACAGGTTTTTTTCATTTTTCCCCTTTAGAAAATGTATTCATGTCGATGCAGAAAGCCTAAAGATCTGTGGGCAGTTTTGTGGTGATGTCATATGTGGGTTTGTGTGTTTTAAAGCCAGATCCTTTCACAGTCCACTGGGAAAAGGTCCACAGGACATGTCAGTCTCTTTTTCTAGAAACTTGCATTCCATGGGATTCCAGCAACTGAGAGTCTTCTTAGAGGGGCAAGAAATAGCACCCCCCACCAAGGCTGGCAAAAGAGCTTCATGAGGTTTATAAACAAGCAGGGACACGGGAGAAATGAAGATTTCAGTTCCTAGCCTGTGCAAATTCTTTCCAGCCTGGCCCGAGGACCAGGAGAGGTGGGAAAATTCCTTTATTCTCTTATAAACCTCTAAATTCTTTCATTACGTCAAGAAAATATAGTGAGCCCTCTTAGTGTGGTGCTAGGGATGCGAGGGGGTGTGAGGTTGACATTTCTCAGAAACACTGCCATTTTCAATGCTGTATAATCTTTTCCCCTGAAGATCTCACTGGTTAGACACCTCTTGTCTCCTGCCTCATATGCAAAACCAGAGATGTTTAAGAAGGCATGTGCATCCTCTTGTTCACCCAACCATCCTATTCCAACCTTTGCCTTACAAGCATGCATTACATGGATTTTTCTGCAGGAGGACACATGTAAAACCCTGAAACAAGACCTACAGAGTGGGTGGATATGGACAGGGAGAAAGACAGTTGCGTATGTTTGATTTGATTCCAATGGAGGCAAATAAAGCTCTTCTTGCTCCTCATGTTGAACTTACTTGACCCAAATGTCATCTGTCATTAAAGAACTGGGGGGGGGATAGGGGAAAGGACCTTGCTGAGCCAAGCATGGGGGTGACCTCTGGAAAGTCACAGAGTGCATCTGAAGTTCCATGCCTCTGTCTGCGGGCTCAGACGTGGAGTTCCTCCATGGCACTTTTGTCACTGACTTCAGAAAGAAAAGACAAGACCAAACAAGTAAAATCTTGTGGAAAAACAAAAGCATCTATGATAATGACTACAATGAAAAGAGAACCCTAAACCAGCCACATGGAAAGGAGTCATTTCCACATCTTTCCAAGCTGAACCGGAGAATCATGATCTATCACATGGGTCAGATGGCAGAGACCCTGCCCCCAAGGAACCTGGAGGCAAAGGAGTCATTGGAAGGCAAAACAGGAGGAGGAAGGGCCTGACCTTTGCTGTGGACTTGGGACAGGTATGGGAGGATCGGGTAGAGGTGGATTTGTTGCTGCTGTTGATTTGTATTTAATGAAATACTCTGGAAAGTTGATGTTGCCCCCATTCTGTTTGATTTGGACTTTTTCCAGTGCATGGCCAGAGTCAGGTGAAGCTCCTAGGGCACAAGCCCTGGGCGGGCTGTGTAGGGCTGTCAACCAGGAAAGGTCCCTGTTGGGGGAGGGCCCTTCTCCTGGTAGAAGTCCGAGGTCTGTCCTTCTGGAGGCCCTGTCACATGGCTCAGAACCCCTTGATGTAGCAGTAGGCCTCCAGGGTGGCAAAGAGTATGTAGAGGAGCCATAGGCCCACGAAGAGCCACGTTGTGGCAAGCTTGCAGCCACGGGGCCCACCAAGCTCCCCGCCCAGGTGTGGTCGCCTTCGGTACAAGAGCACACTGATGCAGACAAACGCAAAGATGGTGAAAAGGGTGACGGAGAAGGCCAGCGTGCCCGCTGACACATGGAACTCCTGTCCCTGCAGGGCCCAGTAGATGGCGGCCACGGACCAGGCCAAGCCAATACCCAGGAAGACATTGACAGCGTTACTGCCTGTAACGTTGCCAATGGAGGCATCCGCGTACACATCCTGGAGGGCGGCAGCTTTGCTGGCAAACGTATCTGGAAAAGGACAGAGACAAATGGAAGCTGGCAGGAGACCAACATGTGGAGGGTTTGGAAAGCCAGCTCAGCCTAAGCACTAAGAGGCCACTCCCAACTCAGCCACTGATGAGGGAACTGCACTGGGCAAGTCACAGTGCCGTTGTGGGCTTCTTGTTTCTCATTTGCAGGAATCTAAAAGATCTATTCTAGCCCTAATACTTAACCAGCAGGTTCACTGTTGTCCTGTGACTGCTTTCTCAGTAAGTGAGTTTGTCATTTCATACTCCCTTCCCAGGGAACTCTGACATCCCTGCAAGCTGCCTGGAGGAAAAACCTGACCACAACTGGTGAAGGGCACAGACACGCAACACTGACGGTGACTCAGCAGTACATGGGGCCTCAGGCTTAAGCACGGGTGTCTGGGGTCAGAAGACATGCTGGAGAAGCACTGTAGGGACAGGCAGGGTGAGTGGTGAACCCAAAGAGGACAGGGCTGGCACTGCAGTGCTCACAGGGCTTGGAGGACATTTGACTCAATCCTGCTACAGATTATAGGAGCAGGGAGGACCACCAGGAATACCTGCAACCTGCTTATTTCACAGGGAGAAAAATAAGGAATCTAGCCAAGGTCACAAAGGAAGTTAGCGAGAAATTTTACCCTAAAACCATCTTATAAATCTTTTTCTACACCACTGACCCACATCCAGAGAGTGCCAGTCAAAGCTATGAAAAGAGCCACGGACCACAGCTTCCCCTTCCTAAGTTACCAAATGCCGTCAGGCATCTTCTGGGGCAACGGGGCTTGCCCTGCTTTACCTCACCACTGCCAGTCTTCTCTTCTCAGACCTCCTGAGAAAGCCCTCCTTCCTTGCTGTGGCCTGGCCTTTTTGCTTCCTGTGATCTGTGAGTTCTCCTCACATGTGCTTCACCCACATCTGCTTTTTCCTCCAGCGGCTTGGAGAACAGCACTCACAGGGTACCACATCCACAAAACCTTCCCTGCGGCGTGCATTTAGTTCACAATCACCAGATTCCATGATGGCCAAACTTCTTGCGTTGCTAATGCGCTTATCACCCCACCTGTGCTTGGGGAAGCTGTTTCCTTAACCTGGGACAGTTTCAGGTATGTGTTGTTACAGGAAGGGTTTCTATTGGTCCACCAGCTTACTCCTCACTAACCTCCCATGAGATGCCTTTTGCTTTCCCCTAGGGCAGATGGATCTGCTAGGGCTTCAGGTCTAGGATGCACTGGAGACCACAAATGAATTCAGCAAAGAACTTGGCAAAGCATCTCTCTGTATCCACTAACTTCAACTCATCAGCAAGGCCCAGCTTCCCCTTGACTCCCCTCAGAAGGCATCCTCAAACCTAGCCTGGCCCATTAGCTTCCTATTTTAAAGGTTTACTTCACAGAATTCATCAAGATGATTTTAAATAAAGTGAACTCTAATTGAAGTATTCAAAGTGGATGGAGAGGGCAACATATCTACCTTGCTTCTTACGATTCTTCTAGCAACTAGCACAGTACTGTATGAGATGCTAGTGGAGCTCAGGAAGCATTTCTCTTATGCGTAAATTAATGCTGACTCCTTTTGTGTCTGGGTGCTTGGGAAACACTACGAGCATCATGGGAAAGGACAAATCTCACTAAGCTTTCTTTGCCCATCCTGCTAGGAGACTCACTGTTCCCACAGGTGTCCATGCATGCTGAAGAGGCCAAAATGCCTGTAGTGTTTCTGTGGCGACATCTTCAAGCAGGCCAATCTTTATCCTCTCAGAGATTGCTAGTGGTGAGTGGAACAACAGTATCACATATTTTGTTCCATTAATCAATATAATGCATGGATTAGGAAACTGGGCCACTGATTGGGCAGGTGGGTTAACTTCTGCACACATCGGTGTCTCATCTATCACATGGGGACAGTGATTTGACTGTTCAATAGAATCTGGGTGAGCATTGTGGGGACCGAACCTGTGAACTGTTTAGCATACACTGTGTTCATCCCATCAAAACCATGATGGGATGGAAATGTTGGCTGTCCTGATCAATATCAGCAGTGATCTCTCTGACTTTCACTCACTGTGAGAGCAGATGTTCTCTTAAATGCCCGTCTGAGATCAAGAAGCAGACAAGGCCCAGGGAAGGGAGCATCTGAGCTGGGAAAGGCCCTCTTTGTGAGCTAGAACACTTGTCCCTCTCACCTGGCACAGAGGTGCCGAACGCTACGAAGACAACAGCTGTGACTGAATCCTTGAGACCAATGGTGCAGCCGAAGTGGGAGGCCAGGTCCCCGATGATGGCGGTGAGCATGCCAATGATGAGGATGGAGACGACAAAGCAGGCCCAGCCGTGGCAGTATTCGGTGGGGGGCACACAGGCAAACAGCACCTTCCAGAAGACCGTCAGGAAGTGCATGACGTAGTCGAAGCAGGAGGGCAGCCTCTCCTCCCCTGATTCATCTTCATCCTCTTCCCCTGCTGGAGAGAAGATAGAGAGGCCGAGGAAGGGTGGCAACCTCAGATACTTGTCCTGCACAAGAAAGTCAGGTCCAGCCCAGTTTATAGGCACTAGGGGCCTGCAGCTCATGCTGGGCAGCTGGCAAGGCACTGGGCATGGGTACTGAAAAGGGGCTGGGGAAATTGGAAATCATTTGGTTACTGGCCAATCTGAGTGCAGAGCAGCAAGGGAGAGTGGGAAAGAAAGGACGGGAAAACAAGGAAGAGAGACAGAGTGAGAGGTGGAGCAGGGAGACATGAGGATAGATAGTGGGGGAGGAAAAAAGCAGGCTGGAGCAGACTGGGTATATCTCTGCCCAGGCAATGCAACAAAACCAAACCCACAATTTCCATGTGCATGTTCTTCACTGGCTGCCAACAGGGCTCCTCTTGAATTTTATGACCTGGTTGCTGCAATATCATCCTGATTTGGGTCACGAACCACCCCCAGAGGGATGGCTGACATGCCAGACAATGCAGGAGTCAGTACCTTCCTCTGAATTTCCCACGAGACACAGTGGGACTGGGACCCCATTGTCCTTGCCAGGAAGCAGGGGAGAAATTCCCATTCAGTGGCCCACAAGGACAGGCTGTGCAGAGGCTCCCTAGCACACTGTCAAGGGCAGCCTCTGTGATGTTCTGACGTAACCCGTAGAAGCTGAGTTTCAAAAGGGCAAAAGTCAGGAATCCGGGTTCTAATTCCAGCTTTGACATTAAGAAAATTTGTAACTGGGTACATTTTTCTGTTGTTTCTCAACCTTAGTTCCCTCATGTCTAAAAGGAGTAGGTAATGTGGCCTACATTCCATTTATTGTCTTTTGAGAGACACAGTTTCAGGCCATGAGAGGGGTCACTAGAAGGACCATCGTGAAAGTAGGGCAGCGGCAGTAGCAGCCACAAACCTCTCTTCCTGGATGTACTTTGCTCGGGCTCTGGGGCCTTAGGGATGTGACCCTGTGGATTGCTATGACAACAAAAACCTCACGAAGAAAAGCAAGGCCACTAATGTTCAGCAGTACAAGGAGGCCGCGGTGTTGCGGAGAGGTACCATAGGGATGGCTGTCCGCTCCCATTCCAACACATCTGTAGGCCACTCGGCCCCTGGCTGTGCTGTGGGTCACCGTCGAAGGACCTGTGAGGAAATGCTATAGGAGAGATCTGGCATTACCCAGAGTGGAGATTTGCCAGAGAGTCAATGCTGACCCCTGCAACTCTGAATGGGAATTGCCTCCTGTCTCATTTTAAAGCAGAGAGAGACCAAGTTAATGAGAGGCAGCAATGATGGAGACTGGTATTTATAACATATATACTTTGTAACTGACTGCCCCTTTCAACTTTTCTGAGAGAGGTAGCTATTGTTCCCATCCTGGACGAGGGCAGTTGGGGGATGGGGAGATAAGTGCTCTAGTACATAAAGCAGAACCAGGATTTGAATCCAGATGAACCACAATTCTCTTCCAATGTGACCTAGTGAAATACTTCAACATCTAGCACCAGAGCCAGGAAGATGGGACACAGTGCTCTTTCAGAACTGCTGAGCCACTCTAGGTCCCCACTTTTCCTGCTTGGGGACTGATGGCTTTTCCCAGCAAAGCCATCTCGAGACCCTTCTTACCCGCACTGACAGTGATGGCCTCCATGAATTGGTCCCTCCAGGAATGGGTCCCTACAACCATGGCCAGGTTTGTCTTCTTGATCAGTTTGTCCACTGTAGTCTGCCAGGGAAAGAAAAACTTGGAATCATGAGGTTAGGATGCTCGGCACCAGTGAAGAGTCTGATGCTGCAAACAATGAAAGATGCCCTGCACTTTCTGAGAGCTACACTATCCCCTGGAACAGTCTCCTTCCTTGGGTTGTAACTTACGGCATTTAATATAGAGTATAATAAAATAGAGAAGAAAGATATGATGTCAATAAGTCATCTCTGAGGAATTCATTTAAAATAAAAATTCACAAAATGCATTCTCTGAGGAATGCATTTGAATGTCTTTGTCTTAAAAATGCTGTTAAAAATGGTGATGATGACTGGGCGTGGTGGCGCACACCTGTAATCCCAGCACTCGGGAGGCTGAGGCAGGAGGATCATTGAGAGTTCCAGACCAGCCTGGGGGCTACAAAGTGGGCTCAAGGACAGCCTGAATTGCATCGTGAGACCCTGTCTCAAGAAGACCAAGCAAACAAACAACCAAATAAACAAACAAATGAAAAATGGTGATGATGCATCTTGGCTATCCTATTTCTTCATAATATTTCTAGCATACAAATGGTCAGCACTATTTATAACATGATACACATGGAGAAACAGGCCTGGGGTGGTTGAGTAATTTCTTCAATTTTAACATCACATATCCAGTGGTAAAACTGAACAAAACCTCAGGTCTTCTGCCCCCATCATCTTAATTAATCAATTATGCCATTAGATCTCACTAGTGGCCTGACCTTGAACTCATAGGATTCTTCAATGATGACCTCTAGCTTGGGGTGTTCACCCAGTACTGGCTTTCCCATTTCTGCTATCCTCTTGGCCTCCTCTTCCTCCACAGTTAGCTTCCTGTCTGTCACCTCTGCAATGAAAGAAAGTCAGACAAGATTTAGTACCATTTCCATTCCCCAGAAAACTAAAGCTCTGATCATTAGTCATGGGAAATGTGTACAAGGCAAATATCTTGGGAATGAGGTCCCCATGTATGATTTGGTGCTGCTTCTGCAGTGTGCTGAACACTTTATGAATGTTAGACCAGGATATGGTTCTTGGCAGGCCTGGGACAAGCATTCTTCTTTATGTTGTTTACCTGCACAGGAAATCCAACCCAAAGACCCTTCAAGTGCCTGGCAGCACCAAGTGAAGTTCCTAAATCATTCAGTGAGACATTGGGGAGCTGTGAAGAAAGGGCAGCTGTCTTGACCTCTAACTATTTTGAACTGTTGCACCAGACTGGTTGTCCAATCACTTCACTGAACTGTTCTTGGAGGCACATTGATCAAAAGGAAATGCCTACTGGTGCATGTAACATTTGTTTCTAATGTCGTTGGTGTTATCTCCTCTATCAAGGAAGAAAGGGGAAATTTCCAGGATAGCTACACTTCATACAAGCAAATATTATCCTCATAATGAGAAACTTGGAAAATTTCCAGAAAAATTTCACACTGTTCCAGTAAGAGATCCCAGAATTTCTGTACAAATCAGGTACATTTCTTCTGAAATACAAATACTTGTTCAAAAAACCAAAATAATAGAAGGGTCTCCTTTTACATTCTTTGGAGCATTCTCAGTGTCCCTTGGGATCTTGACTCATTTGCCCATCGTCCCCTCTCATGGGGAGCAGAGAGACACTTTTTTTTGCTTTAGCTGGTGAGAACATTTTAAGATCACTTCACCATGAGATGTATTTTCTGGATTAGAGTGAAATAGAGATTGAATCTTTTTATTCCCCTTTGATTAGAAAATCGCTCTTGGCAAGCTGTTTCTTTCAGAGCTCATTTAAACATCTTCCCATCCAGGTCCACATTCTTACATGCAATTAATTCTTTTCTTCGGCTCTTTAATTGCTTTCATTCCACACAGTAAACCTCCCAGAGGAATCCTCTAGTCCTTGGATAATCTCAAGGACAAAATGGGTCAGAGACCAAGAAGGTCTTCTTTTCTTTCCAGCAGAGAAATTAATGAAAGTGAGGGGAGGGGTGAGACTCAAGCTCTTGAGGTTGCAGTGAAAGGAATTTACTGAAGTCTGTAAGCCAAGGACTAAGTTACCAGCAGAGAAACGTTGCATCTGATATAGCAACTTTCTCAGTTGAGCTGAATGAAAATGGGATGAGTGTGGGGTGCTGAGCTGGTTTGAGTTTCTGGCCCCAAGCATAGAAGGGGATCCTAAAACGCCTGGGAGCTGTCCATGGTGCTGCCCTCTCTCCTGCATTGGCGACTACTTTGGAAATAACTGTTTCTATTTCTCAAGGACCTATGGACATTTCCAAGTCAGCGGATACCCTCTAGCAGCCTAATTTCACTTAGTTTGTTTACTCTGATTCTTTGATTAGTTAGTTGTGAAGGTAAATCAGAGTGCCTCTACAGTTCTGGCTATGTGTGAAGCCAACAAACTAGAAACCAGACTGTATGTAGGCCACTCTGGAAAAAAGCCCTTAGACAAAATATAGAGTCCTTGAAAGAATGCAGCAGTGTTTTCTTCTAAATGCAGGTTTTGAAACCGTATCACCATGCCTGTCTTAGCAGTGACAGTGTCATTCTGTTCCTCCTCCTTCTCTGGCTTCCCCTATGTCATACTTTACATGTGTCACAAGAACCTTCTCCACTATAATGAGCTCTCCAGTGACATATAAATGTACCTGTCTAACCTCTTGTCTAGCTATCAATCTAGCACTATGTCCATCTGGCAGGATATTGATCTACCTACTGACCTGGCCACCCTGTGGTGACAGTCAGTTTTCCCATCTAGCTTTCCACAAAAAATCTCCTTGGCAAATAACCAATCTTCATTTTTGGGTTTCTCACAGCTCCACAGAGGCGCTCTATATATCTACTAATTCACAGCTTCCCATATTCACATGCTTTTACATAAACTCTGATTTGGTGTCTTAGTTTGGCAGGATCTCCTCCCTTATTCTATTTTTGTAAGGTCGATGGCTTTAAATTCAGATGAAGTTAATTTCTTGAGAGAAAGTTACATCTCAGACTGAAAACTATGGTGACTCTGATCATGCAACTCCTCAGAATTTTAAGCAAAGAGGATAAATGACAGTTTTTTATATGTAAACTGACTAAACAAACTCTCGATTCTAGGATCTGGGAGGGAGGCTGGGAGGAAGGGAAGGAGAGAAAGAGAGAATAAATAGGATGGAATATTAGACAATATTGAAAGAACAAAGAGATTGCTAGGCCTGATAGGGCAGGCACCCTCACAAGGAAGTGGGGTACTGCAACCAGGACTCTCACCCCCGAAGTCCCTGAACTTGGTGGAGTAGCTCAGGATGAATATATTTTCTGTCTTTTACTACCAGGCATTGTTAGTTATGTTGGCCTGTCCTCTTGGTAAAGTTAAAAGAAAGATTTAGATTTCTAGTGGCATTAAAACCAAATCAAGTTTTCCTAAAATACAAAGTTTGCAGATTGGGAGATCTAGAAAATACAATTCTCACTTTAGCTTCTATTGACATCTGCATGTGTGTCATAATCGCAACTTTTGTGTGTGTGGAGTGGGTGGAGATGAGAGTTGGAACAAAGAAAACTAAATATCTTTTCCTGCAAGAGGTTGAATGAGGTGGAGAAGCAAGGCCCGGGCTATAAGAGCAATACCCTTGGAGAAGAGTGGAGAATACAGAGCTGGGGGGAGCCCTCAGCCTCTTGGCTTAAAAAGGAATCAAAAAGAAAAAAAACAAAAACAAAGAAACAAACAACTGGAGCTCCTTTTTTCTACCAAAGGAAAACACAGGAATTGCCTACATTTTCACCTGGGGCTGCAGAGGCTGAAGGCCCTGCTCTGTACACTGCCTCTTCCTGAGCTCAGCGCTGTACATAAGTAACAGTGAACTCCATAAAAGGGCGCCATATTAGGGACCTTAAGTTTTTTCTGTGTTCAAGCAACTGATGAAATGTGAGGGTCTTGTAAGATCTATTGAAACAGTCTTGTAGAGCCTACTCTGCCTCAAGAATTATAGTATTGTTAGATACAGGGAAATACTTTTGTATCTGCTCATGAAGGTGGATATTGTGACTCCTTTCTCCATCTGCAAGCATACTCTCAATGCTGGGATATACTCTACCAAGAATCAGAGTCTGCATCAGAATCTCTCAGAAATACATTCACTAAATGTCTATTTCCAGCCCGAATATTGCCTTTGTCTCCCTTCTTGCTGTTCATGGCATATGTGCCTTTAAGAATCAGTGGCAGATGAACCCAATTCTAGCAATTGAGGTTTCAGCTGTGATAAGACGGAAGATCTAAAAAAAAAAAAAAAGACAGAAGACCTACAGAAGGAGTGAAGTTCCAGATTATTTTTAAAAATTGCTTTTCACATTCTCACAGCAGCTCTTACGATTATTTTCTCTTGCATCTCCTGAGATCAGTATTTCCTTGCAAATCTCATCATTATCCTGTTAAAAGATTCCAGGTCTGACTTTGACTCTCTTTTCTCCAACACACAAGATGCAGGTGAATAAGCCTATGACCTACCAGCTTCTTGGTAAGTTTCATTTATCTTCCTGGTTCCTGGTCCCAGAGAGGATCCGCTATACATTGCCCACATCTCAGAAATATTCAGTCACAGAAATGATGCTCAAGTAACTGTCTAGTTCTGATAATTAGTTCATGTGGGGAAACAAGTCTCCCGGTTCTAGGGAGAACTTGTCAGGTTGACTTGAACCTATAAGTACTATTAAGTAAATTAAAGGACACTGATCTTAAAATATAGAATGTAGCTGGCAAGAACTAGAAAAGATGGGAGACACCTCTTACCTGGAGATAACAGGAGCGCTGTTTGCGAATGGATATCAGGCAAGGGGAAGAAGAAAAGGAAAGAATATTAAGGTCCTGTCTTGAAAGTATCTCCAGACTTTGTGGCTGCTAGCAGCTAACAAGACAGCAGCAATCTTAGGAGGAGAGAGCTCAGAAAAACATGCAAAAAGCATTTGTAGCATGCACAGTGGCAGAAGCAGCAAGAGGTATTGTAAGCAGCTGGACAGGCCACTGAGCAGTTAGGAGAGTTATTCCCACACCTTCCTTGCAGCCCTGAGAGCTAGGGATGGAGGAATGAGGATGGGGGAGCCAAGTGGGTGGGACGGAGACTGAGCTGCCCTGTCAGGGTCTGTTCTGACAAGGAGCGAGCATCCAGTTTTCCTGAGATGACAGAAGTTGCAACCTTGCTAGAGTAGCTGGCTTATTGGTGGCAAGTGTGACCACAGGGCTTGAGTGAGAGTGCAGGGCACCAGGCTGTAGTGTGCAAGAATCCATGACTCCTATTCCTGAATTCACACTCAGGTCCCTCTTTGCTTCCCAGTGCCCAAGCCTCCACGATCACAAGTGCTAGCCTTACTGCCATTCTGGAGAGAACTTTGATTTCCTTTAAGAGTGACTGAGCAAAAAGGGAAGTCCTGTAGAATGTCTCCCTCGAATGGCCTCTGCCATTTTTGTCGCTGTATCTGAGAGCTCAGAGCCGTGGATTCCCACCCTGCTGTGTCACCTGTGCCTTGCAGAGCCTCTGAACTTCCTAGTATTCAATAAAGGCTTGTTATTTGCTACCTCTTCTGGCGGCTGTCTTTCCATAGATCCTGTAATGCCGCATCTCTGGGTGGTGGTCTTTAGTTTCAGGAAGGGTAAGCAAAATCAGAATTCAGATATAATGGAACAGAGAGACTGTCATGCCAAGAGCTATAGATAGATGAGAGGTGACCACTGCAAGATCTCTATGTGGATACACTGGAAAACTGAG
>NDGN011548223.1:9237-21150 GCA_002564285.1 Tympanoctomys barrerae | reverse complement strand
CAGGCCCTTGCACTTGCCAGGGAAGCACTTATTCCACTGAGCCATCTCCCCAGCCCCCCAAAAATAAATTTAAAGCAAGTTTTAAAATAAATTTAGAGATTTGAAAAAAGAGTTTGGCACTGACCCACATCTACATTTATAGTCCCACTTAGTTATTAAAAAAACCCCAAAAACCTCACAAACAGTAAGACATCATAAAAAAGTATAGCCATAGTGCCAAGAAATGCAAAGACAGACTGTAACAACTGGCAGAAATGTTATCAACAATTATTCACTGCATTTTGATGTTTTTGTAATTCTGAGGTGGAAGTAAACCAACACAGGAGAAATACTCCATTTTAGAAATCACTTAAACTTTAGGTGAATTCACTCGTCAACCCCTTCCCTCTAGTTAACCATAAATACCACAAAGGAGAACAAATAACTAACCTAAGGAGCAAACAGTTACTAAAAATTGTAAATAAGCTAAAATTATCTGTACTAGCGAACCCCTGGGAAATGTAAGCCTTGTGACATTTTTGCAAATTTCCAAAATGAGATAATGTGGTTACTGTGGTTCCTTGTAAATGTGAAATAAACCCAGTCTAAAGTTCTCTGTTCATCAATATTCCCTGGTTTTGCATCAGGTTGTCTTCCTGCTGGCATTACGAGCTTTGTTTGTTCCCATTCTTGGTCTCTCATGAATGTTTATCTTGCTGAATTTTGTCTCAATTATCTTTAAAAAAATTCACTTGTTTGTTACATAAAAAAGACCTGGGTATTGATCCATGAACCCAAATATTTACATATGTTAGAATGTATTGTTGACATTAAAACAAGTTAAATATGATCAAGAGCAGCTAGTTTTATCTTTTGCTGTAATGGTGCTTGAACTCAGCTTTAATAGATCAGTGCACGTAGAGCTGTGTTTTACAGATGAACTCCACCTTGAGACATAGTCTTGCTAACATGCCCCTGTTTGACTCAAAGTTGTAGTCTTCCTACCTCAGCCTCTCCATAATTTACCAGTGTCTGGGATTAAGCTATGTGCTATCACACCAAGATATACATTCTTAGATCACTAAAATATGAGCAATATGTCTTGAAATTAATTGGGAGGAAAACATAATAATTATTGTAATAAAATTTTTATTATGTTATTGAATTTACTACTGCAAACATTGGCATCTAAGAAATTGTAAGTACTGATATCTATATGGAAAATTTACATTAAATAATTAAAATATTTTCATTGATCAGTGTTCTAAAATAAAGTTTCAACAAATGAATTTTTTCTTGCTCTTTGAAGATATTTTCATTAGTAGCAATGCTGAAAAGTCCAAGTTCCAAGTGTCCTCTAAGATCTAAGGCAAACTCTTATCTGTGAGCCCCTGTATAAATGAAAAATTAAACACTTCCAACATTCAATGGTACAAGATTCATTGGTATTGCATGAAGCTTTAGAGAGACAACTAGACACAAACCATAACAATAGTACAAGACAAACATTACCATTCCAAAAGTTACAAATAAGGGTTTACAAAACATTGGGACCAAAGCAAGTCCAAAATTCAGCAGGGCAAACATTAGGTCCTGTAGTTCCATGTGGAACATCCAAAGCCTTCTTTGATTAATTGTGAGTTCCAAAGGCTTTATATGTTCTGTCCCAATGGCACTTCTAGTGATTGTAGCTCCAATGGCTTCTCTCGTAGGCCTGCTTTGTTCCTTCCTTGCAGATTTCCTTAGATTATCCACATTTCTGGCTTTTCCACGCTTCTGGGATCTTAGGATTCTTTCTTACAGCTTCACATGCTGCCCTCCTTGGGGCACACTGCCTGGCCTGCCAGACCTTCTGAAATCTATATAGAAGCCTTCTTAACCTCAAAACTCTTGCACTCATTCTATAAACACCTTAAACCTATGACACATGGATGATGCCAAGGTCTGCTGCCAGCTGGAGCAGTAGCCATGTTTTCTTCTTCTTATTTTGTTTTTTTGTGGAACTGGGGATTGAACTCAGGCCCTTGAGCTTTCCAGGCAAGTGCTTATTCTACTGTGCCATCTCCTCAGCCCCCTAAATTGCATTGAAATATTGTTTCTCTCAATTACTGAGTTGTTTGTTTGTTTGTTTTGTGTGTGTGTGTGACCAAGTTTTCTTCTTTCTTGGCTGTAGGGGTTAAATACCAGGATGGCTGAGCACCCTGACCCTCCTTCTGAGGAACAAGTTCTCTATGCTGTCACCATTCCTTAACCTGGTGTGGTTGCTACCATTTTGGAACTTGGTAAGACTGCTGTCATCATTCCAGAACACGGCTCACTGTGGATGTCATCTCAAAGCAGTCTTTCACTTTTGCATTTTAGAAGCTGCAAATGGTGGAGACTTACTGCTCCTTGTGTTGCTCTGAGGCCATCTTTTCTATTCTGCTCCTTCTCAGCAATGGAGATCCTCTCTGCTCTATCTTTGCAGTCCACACTTTATTGGTGTTTTCTTTCTGGTCAATATCCACAACATTTTAAATCATCCTTCTGGGTTATTTGCTCCTGGTTATCAATATAAATCTGACTAAAAGCCTCCAACAATAGTTATGCCACTACTTTTAAATTCCTTTTGCCAGATTAATCAGTATGCTGCCCTTAATCTTAATCTCAAGAAAGGTCTTTCAACACAAGAAAAATTCACAACATAATCCATCATGTGGACTCCAGAGGCCAATGCAGTCCTTACCAGCAGAAACCTTCCCAGTCTGCTCTTTACAGGCAGGATTTCTGTCAACTTTCTTGTTTTTTGAGCTCTTACCAGAATCTCCCCTACAGAACATTCTTAGGCATTTCAGTGTTTTTCTTTCATGTGACAACCCCAGAACTTTCCTATCTCTTCCCATAAGCCATTCCCAAAGACCACATGGTCTTGGATAGTCACAACAATTACCCTACTTCTTGGTATCAAAATATGTCTAGGTTTTGTAATATAATCAAAAATTCACTAATATGGTTAAAGCTAGTTTTTCAGTTACTTTTCTGTCCTTGCTGGGACAAAACACCTGATACCAAAAATTTAAGAAGGAAATGTTTATTTAGCTCAATGTTTGTGAAGGTTTCAATCCATCATCAGCTGGCCTTGAGAAAGAATGTACATGGAAGAGGGCAGCTTCTTATGCTAGAGAAAGACAGCAAGACAGCAAGAGAAAAAGTGAAGGAGCAGCTACAGTGGCAGTGGCAACATGATACAGAAAACAAGCTTCTCTTCCTCATATATACTGCATCCAGGCTATCTGCCCCTCGGAAGGTGTAGCAATTGCACCCATAATTCCAGCAATACTCACACCCATGATCCCAGCATTGAATCATGAATTAATCATAACCTCTAGAAATCTTCTTCATAATTGGATGAGGCTTTTGAGGGGACAACTAGACACAACCATAACGAAAAAAAAAATTCCAGGAGATGAAAAATTCAATTGACAATGCATAAAACATAATAAGCCAATGTAAGGAAAGAATGTCAATTATATAAGGATTATAGTTAGTAATCTTAAGAAAAGATTCTAAAATATATCAAGGGATACAGGAAGCCAATCCAGCAGCTGCTAGATGCCAAAACCTAATATTATAAGACTGATTAGGGTCAAAGGAAAAGCAGGAGATAAACAAAATAACAAAAAAAAAAAAAAAAGAATTAAAAACAAAATTTGCAGACAGCATGCCAGAAGAACTCCCAAGCAGGGAAAAAGAATTTGGCATAGTGAGAAGGAGAACATGTGGAATTCCAAATAGCTATGATAAGGAAATGAAAAAACTACATAAAGAAACAAATTACCTGTAAAGGAAGGCCCATCAGGATCACACTAGACTCCTTAGCATAAACTCTCAGATCAAGGAGAGATTGGACTGAAATATTTCAAGGCCCCACCCCAAAAAAAACAGCCTCAACCCAAACTGATGTTTTGGCAAGATTATTTTTCAAAGTTGATGGAAAGTAAGACAGTTCCATGACAAAAAGCACTTGAAGAAATTCAGGAAAAGTAAACCAGCACTACAAAATATTCTAAAGAAAATTCTAGAAAAAGAGAGCAAGGGTTATAACCCCATGAAATGAATCCAATGGGCAAGGAGGAAAGGGAGCTCACAAAAGGAAAAAAAAAATACCAAGGACCCAAGGACCAAACAGTACATACCCCTTATAGCCATCAGAGTAAATGGTCTTGCGGCTTGGGACCTGGCTCAGTGGAATAAGCGCTTCCTTGGCAAGCTCAAGGGCCTGAGTTCAATCCCTGGTTCCGAAAAAAATAAAAATAAAAATAACACAGAGTAAATGGTCTCAATTCCCCAATTTAAAAAAATAACAAAAAAACAACAACAAAAAACCCACCAAACTGATTGGCTGAATGGATCAAGAAGCAAAATCCAACAGTGTGTTTCATATAAGAAATATACTTCATTCAAAAATAATTCAAAGATGGAAAATCAAAGAAGAGAGAATTTCACTCGATGTAACAGGAACCCAGAGAAAAGGAGGACTTGCTGTTCTATTTGCATACAAAGTAGATTTCAAGCTGAGATTGATTGAAAGAGACAAAGAAGGTCCCCACATTCTTGTAAAGGGAACAATACAAGAGGAAGAGCTAACAGTCATGAATATATACATATGAAATATAAGTGCATCCAACTCTATAAAACAAATATTAAGTGATGTAAGAAGTCAAATAAGCACTATAAGCACTAACATGTTTGTTATGGCGACTCAGTGCAGCACTGTCACAAGTAGACAATAAAATACACAGATATTGACCATGAAATTTTAGAACTGAACTAAAGTGTTAAACTAATAACGCATAGAACATTCATAAGTAAGTACAAAGTAATTCAAGTTGTCATTTGTATAAGACAATAACATAATGAAATTGGAAATGAATGGCAAAAGATCACACATGAACTCAATAGCACATGGAATTTTAATAAACACCCCCCTAAACAACCAGTGGGTCACAGATGAAACTAAAGAAGAAATTCAACAATTTCTAAATTAAATTATAATGCCACTATGACACCTAAGAATTTTGAAACACAATGCAAACACTCCTACTTCATTCAGAACCATGAATTTCCATATTGGCAAAATAGCCTGAGCTCAAATAAAAAAAAAATTAACATTAAATTTTAAGTTTCTAGAAAAAGAAAAGAAAATTAAGCCAAAGCTTTTATGAGGGAGGAAATTTTAAATATTGGAGCAGAAATTAATGCAATAGAGACTGATAAGAAAATACAGAGAATCAAAAACTTGATTTTGTCAAAGATTAAAATAAAATTGATAAGCCCTTAGCAAACATTAGCAAATAAGGAAATAAAAGACATAAATCCATGCAATCAGGAATTTATAGGGTGAAATTATAACAGATCCTGCAGAAATCCAGAAGATCATTAATAACTATTACGAGAAACTGTTTTCTGATAAAATGGAAAATGTAGAAGAAATGGACAGGCTCCCAGATATGTATGAGTTACCAAATCTGAAATAAGATAATATAACAATTCAAAATAAACCAGTATCAGTTAATGAAATTGCATATACAATTTTGAAACTATCAACAAAGAGAAGTCCAGGTCCTGATAGATTTATTGCAGATTTGTACAGGATATTGAGGGAAGACATACTGACACAATTTTTAAAAATATTTAATGAAATAGAAAAGAAGCAGTATTCTCAAATTCATTGCTGGAAACAAACATTATATTGATACCAAAGCCAAAGAAGAATCAATCAAAAAGAGAACTATAGTTCAATCCCTCATAAATACAGATGCAAAACCTTAATAAAATACTGGCAAACAAATTTCAACAAATAATCAAGAAGATTATATACCTTGACCAAGTAGAATTCATTCCAGAGATGCAGATATCTTTCAACTTATGTGAATCAATAAATATAGTACACCATATTAACAGATACAAGGACCAAAATCATATGATCATCTCAGTATATGCAAATAAAAACATTTAATAGTATACAACACCCATTCATAACAAAAATCCTAGAGAAAATTAAAATGTATGGTTTATCTCTATCTGTTAATATCCAGCCAATAGCCAACATTGTACTGAATAGTCAAAAACTGAAAGCTTTCACTCTAATATCAGAAACAAGACAAGGATGTCCATTGTCATCATTCCTATTCAATATAGTTCTGGAGAAAATAGCCAGGTCAATTAGACAAGAGAAACAAATTTAAAAAATGATAAGCAAGGAAGAAGTGAAATTATAATTATTTGCTTAGATATACTCTACATAAGATACATAAAAATTCCACCAAACACTTCTAGATTTAATAACCAAATTCAGTACTGCACCTGGATAAAAATCCAACATTCAAAAATCAGTAGCCATATCTATTTTGTACAGTAATTCTGCACTCACTGAGAGAAAAATTAGTAAATAAAAACCTTTTACAATAAAAATAAAAAAGATAAATGTATAGGAATCCATGTAATGGAGAAAGTGAGAGACGTCTATCATAACATTTACAGTACTCTGAAAAAGGAAATTGAAGGAAATATCAGAAAATGGAAAGACGACTATTTTGATAGGAAGAAACAATATAGTGAAAATTGTTATAATTTCAAAACTGTTATATGAATATAATGGAATTCTATCAAAATTCCAACAGCATATTTCACAGAGTTAGAGAAAATAATTCTAAAATTCATTTGAAATGACAGGAGACTTAGATGACAAAACCATTTCGGGACAGCAAAGCCAAATCTGGGAGTATAACAATCCCTGACCTGAAACTGCACTATAGAGATACTATGATATAAATAGCATGATCTTGACAAAAAAAGAGAAAGGATCAATGAACCAGATTAGAAGATATAGAAATGATTCCAGACATATTCATATAGCTTATCTTGACAAAAGAGCCAGCATCTTCACTGAAAGAAAGATGGCTTTTTTAATAAACGGTGATAGAAACACTGGCTTTCTATATGCTGAAAATTAAAACTAAACTGATATGTTGACCATGTACTTACTTAAACTAAAATGTATTAATGATATAAATATTAAAACAGAAAGATGAAATCTGCTACAAGAAAGAACAGGTAAAATTCTTGAAGTCATAAGACTATGAACAAAATCTTGATTGCACCAGAACTTTCACAAAGAATCAACAAGTGCTATCTTAGTATCTTATTATTAAGCTTTTGCACAGCAAATGAAATTACCTACAGAGTAAAATGATAGTCCCCAGTTTTGGGAAAAAATTGTCCAGCTATTCCACAGACAAAGAACTACTGTCCAGAACATATAAGTAACTCAAAAAATCAAGACCCCCCTCAATTTAAAAACTCAGTATAAAAATGGACATCTGAAATGAACACAAACTTTTAGATGAAATATAAACAGCAAACAAATATATGAAAAAATGTTCCACATCACTGATCATTTGAGAGTTGCAAGTTAACCAGTGCTGAGATTTCATGTCACTCCAGAAAGATGGCTATTAGGAAGAAATCAATGAATAGCAATTGCAGGCAGGGCTTTGGAGGAAAAGGAACCCTTCTCTACTGTTGGGGAGAATGTAGACTGGTGCAACCACTGTGAAACTCAATGTAGAGATTTTCCAACAGACTAGGACTAGAGGTCCCATTTGACCCAGGTGTTCCCCTTCTTGGCATCTCCCTAAAAGAAACAAAAGCATCCATCATACCACAGCGATATATGCACACTTAAGTTTCTAGTGGTACAATGGGTAATAGCTAGTGTTAGAAACACTCTTGCTGAATGGAGTACTACTCAGCACAAAGAAGGACAATCTTGAGACATTTCTAGGTAAATAGATGCATTTTGAAAGCACATGTAAATTCTGTATTGTTTCTCTGAGAAATCAAATATGTAAATTGGGTTTACAGGAATAAAATGTTCAAATGGAAAGAGGATTTAGGAAAGTGGGAGAAGAGGAAAACAGAAAGAGAGAGAGAGAGAGACAGAGAGAGAGAGAGAGAGAGATTAGAAGGAAAACAATGGAAATTAACATTTTGTAAATTAGGATTAAAGGGAAGCTGGGAGAAAGGGGGTAAAAAAGAACCCTGCACAGGTACACTTCCCTCGATTAATATGATCATTATGTATGCTTACAATATACAAACAATTAATTTAAAAAGTTTAAAAATCATAAAATAATTTTAAAAATGAGTAGTGTAGGAGAAAAATAAAATAAGCCTTTCAGAGAAAACAATGAATTGAATTTTTTTTTTTTTTGAGGAACTGGGGATTGAATTCAGGCCCTCACGCTTGCCAGGGAAGTGCTTATGCTACTGAGCTCTCTCCCCAGCCCTAATATACTGATTTTAATTCAAATAAATTTTATCTCAATAAGAAATATTCAGTTGCAACAAAGAATGACTCTGGTGATAGAATCACAAAAAGAGAAGCAAAAATTGAAGGCTGGAGGAAACTGCCTTATGTCTGAGAATCTAGAAGTAAAGATGTTTACCAATCACTGGTTGTGATATCAGAACTTTCCCTTCATAAGTGAAAAGTGCATGTTCAAAACAATATTTAAGGGGCCAGGATATAGCTCAGAGGCATAAATGCCTGCCTGGAAAGTGCAGGGTCCTGAGTTCAATCCCTGATACCACAAAAAACCCAACCAAACAAACAAACAAAACAATATTTCAATGAGAAAAAGGCCCTACTAGTCTCCACCATCTGTGAGCACCCAAAACATTTTAAAGTTCATATTAGTGATGTTTCACTATTTCCTGCATAGGAATAAGAAAGTCCAGATAAGAACATTCTGACTAAGGTTGCTGTTTTATACAAATGGTCTAAGGTGTTCAGATGTTTGCTTACTTCCAGAGGTGCCATGTCTGACCAACATTGCAAGCTAAGCATCAAGTGAGCCCAACAGCACTGCTTGGCTCTCCCAGAGAGTACAGCAATGTTTGTTTACCTTTACGGTGGTTATTCTCACCCAGAATCTCATGAGTGTGAAACCAGCTATCACTAGCCCAGGAGGCCAAAATTTAAAATGTTAAGTACAGGTGTGATTTGAAGTGTAGTTGCCACTGGATGCCTATAACTCTTGCATCATTACAAAATATAAAGGTCTTGTCAAACCACTGCACTACAGGGTTGATCTGTACTCTCAAGAAAGGAGATCAGGGCCTGTAAGATAGTTCAGCAGACTAAGCACCTGCTTAGGCAAGTACAGGGGCTAGAGTTTGATCCCTGGCACCACATGTAGAACCAGTCCCATCCCTGGGTGCACTAAACTGGTCACTGAGACCAGGTGTGGTGGTGCATGCCTATAATCCCAGTGCTGGGGAGGCTGAAAACAGGAGGATCACTATGAGTCAGATCGGTGTAGTGAGATCTTGTGCAAATAAAGGGATTGTGGAAATCATTAGCATAGGTAGAGTGCCACAGAAGAAAAATGGGCATCTCCTAATCATTGTTTAAAAACGAGAAGAAGTGAGTGAACAGGGGTAAGGGAGAGTTTTTCTCTGAATATAAATATTATCCAGAAATGACATAAGATCTTTCTTCCACTGAGGCTCTGATAAGCAGCAGGACTGTTTGACAGCGTTGGAATATTCATCATTCATGACCATTATGCTCTTTCTTGGAAACCTGGCCAGTGTCATATAAGTTATTGAGATCCATTAGATCTGCAAAATCATTACACATAATTAATAGCTATGAGAACCATTAGATTAATGTGTATTTATCAGAATATAGTCTAAGTTATTAGTGAATTCTGTTTTGGAAGTGTGATTTTATTTAAATCAAGATAATTAGGTATTATGTATGATTTGCTATGAAATAAGCTCAGGCAAATCATAGTGCATCTAACTGTGATTGTTTTTAATCTTCTGATAATTTTTTTCTAAATAGCTTTGTAGAGTTGTTGCTGTATGATTGAAATATCAGATGCAAATGCAAAGATTCTTCATTTATAACCAACCTGCTTAAACACTATTCAGACAATGAAGATGTATGGTGTACTTATTGGTGTTACCAACCTCTGGGCTTAAACTAATGACTTGCTTTTATATTTATGGATTAGAAACATGAGTATGAAGGCAGCCTTATGCTGGCTTGCAGTGTGCAGTACAGTGCTTAGCTTTTTATTCTATAATACATTACAGTACTGCATGTAAAAGTTCTGCAATAAAGAAGAAAGTCATCGAGTTCCAGTTTTCTTTGCCTTTTACCTTGTTCTGAGTATTACAATGTTTATATTATATACAATATTTCATTTAGTGACCAACTCATTCATTGACTTATCGATAGGAATGAAATTTGGTCCTTATATGAAGAATTTCTGAAATTGTTTCTCATAATTCAATTTGTTACTTTTTATGAATATGGGCCATGTCATTTTGGTGTAGCATAAATTGTAGTGATAATTGCTAATGTGATTTTTAACACATGTCCTTGGAGTTAATCAGTATCAGAGCATTGGACTCAGAGGTAAATGACATGGATTCAAGATCAGTTTTATCACTGAGTTGCTGTAGCCCAGCTACCAATTCTCCTCAAATCACTATTCATTCATTTCCTAAAAAATGAAAAGAAATACCACTTTTCTGTTTCTTTAGAGGAGAAATTTAGAACAGGAAGCATAATATATGAGAGTGCTCTTGGAAAGCTGTGACATACTGTTCAGAGGAAAAATATTATGCTACCAACAAAAAGGTGATTTGATACTATCACTCTGATGTGGTGATAGAAGGCCACTCTGTTAACGAAATCTACTGACACGTTGCTCTCGTAATATGCAGTTATTAAGATATCATTTTCTTAATATGAATAGAAGAATTCATTTTATAGTAATGTCCTGTTTTCAACTTAAACTCTGAATGCTGCCAGATTTAGTAGTTAATTTACCCACATTATTGTGTCTGATAGCTCATGGCTTTTACAAAAAGATATATAGTTATATAACTACAAAGTTATTTATACTTACCAAGCACTTAATGATGAAACACCAAGCATCATGTCTTTCTATCCTAATTAGAAAACTACTGACTTTTAAGCACCTAGGAGAATATTCGTGAAAATATCATACACAGATAAATTTATTAATTTCTATAGTTTGATAAGTTCAACAGATAAGACAACTACTTATAGCATTAGTTATTAAATATATATTTAATATCTTCAACTTAGACATATTTATGTAATTATAAATCAGTATCTAAATTATGATTATTTTTTGAAATAATATTCTTGTAATAATATGAGTATGCTATTAGAATAGTAATATCAATTTGTTTATTTATTTATTCATTTATTTTGTTTTTTTTTAAGACAGAGTCTCACCTTGCAGTTCAGGCTGAACTTGAACTCACTTCACAGCACACCTGGTCTTGAACTCACAACAATCCTCCTGCCTCAACCTCCCCAGTGCTGGTATTACAGGTGTGTGTCACCATATTCAGTTTATGTAGACTTATTCTTAAGGACAAAATTTTTTCCTACTATATTAGTTATAGATTTGCCAATAGTACTTATACTAAATACATGGAGATTATTTTTCAAGTATATAATTTTGTAATTAAATGTTCTTATTAAATGGAACTGTTCCTATTGTAGTTACACAAAGTGGAAATGGATTACAATATTTAATTTTAAAACAGAAAATGTTTGAAAGATGATAGTCACAGAAAATAAATGTTACTTTTAGTAATTATTGGATAAATAACTTTACTTGAAAGGGGAAATTTTTCCAGGCATATTAGTCCATGCCCATAATCCTAGCACTTGGGAGCCTGAGGCAGGAGGATCACTGTGAGTTCAAGACCAGCCTGGGGTGAAAAGTGAGCTTAAGGTCAGGCTGAACTGCATAAGGGCACCCTGTGTCCAAAGGAAAGGAAAGAAAGAAAGGAAGGAAGAAAGAAAGAAAGAAAGAAAGAAAGAAAGAAAGAAAGAAA
>NDGN011548220.1:12629-25400 GCA_002564285.1 Tympanoctomys barrerae | reverse complement strand
TAAACACTTTGAATACAAAGTTATAAAATGGACATTCATCTGTATACCCTTTTTTTTTTTTTTTGGTAAGTTCCCTTATTTCTCTTTCTCCTGATGCTGAAATGATTTTGGAGCCCAAGTAGTCTAAGGTGTGTCCTTGTGCAGGCACTACACTGTTGTAGTTACTCTCACGTCCCCGAGACACAAAGCCTGGCTCCTAACACACCTCATATTAAATAACTACCTGGTTTAAATAACGGAGGAAAGGTTTACCTTGCTCATGGTTTGTAGAGATCTCAGTGTAAACTCAGCTGGCTCCAAGGCAGGTGGCAAGGTAGGGAGACATCAAGGGAGAAAGGTTATACAGTGGGCCCTTGACGTAGGAACTCAGCGTGTCCCCGAGGCCTGGTGTAACTCCACTTGTCAGTCACAGGCTCAGGCCCCCCTATACAGCATTCAGAGATTCTCTCCTGTACACAGGCAGATCTCAGGATCCTTAGAGAGACATTGGCCTGGGATTTCTCAGTTAACCATGTACAGGAAGAGAAGAGAAGAGCAGATATGAAAATTTTGGGCGGTACAGTTGTAATGCTCCTTCGAGACCCCTTTAAGGGTTAAATCTGTGTCTGAGACCATCTGGAAACAGGTGGTTGGCATTCAGGTCATAACGCAAGACTTTATTTTGTAAGTTAAAACTAAAATACCAGTCATAACCCAAATTGATTGTGTGTCAGGCTGGCTGGAACTCAGGGATTCTCTGTGTATACAAGCACACCCTTCAAGGCCTCACCACAGTAACCCACCTCCTCCTCCAAGCCTCACTCCCACATCAAACCCAGCTGTAAACCCATCAGTGATGACCCAGTGTCACAGTCCCACGCCCCAGTCACTGCCACGAGCCCCATCTATGAGCCCAGGAGGCTCTGTGGGAACATCTCGCTCTAAGCAGTAACATTGCAGAGCGTACAGCAAACACTCACTGGTGTTGGATTCCACACAGCAGCAACAGGACTCAGTTGCTCATGTTTGTTAGTGAGTTCGAATAAAGGAAGCCTAAACATGCCTCTGGTCTGTCAGGCTGTTTCTTCCCTTTCAACCTGGGATACATGACTAAAGCTGTCCAGTTCATAGCATTGGAAGAGGGAGTACTTTGATCATACCTGAATATTGTACAGAGAAAACTTCTATTTACTGACTTGTAAAAGATTTTATGCCTCCTCCTGCTGTAATTAGGATGATGGAGAATATGCTAGAAAGAGATGGAAAATGTGTTACCTCGTGAAGTAAGGAGTCCAGTCGGGTGTACTACTGACAGTCCCACTCTCCTGAATGGGTACAGATTTCAGCACAGGCCGACAGTACTGAAGTAAACCCAAACAGAGCAGCAGTAAGCAAAATGTAGCCTCAAACTCTGCAGTCCCTTGTGGGCAGAGCCAGCATGAGCTTGTCCACCTCTTTCACAGTCGTTTCATCTGCTGGAACAAAAGCACCTGTCACAGGGTGAGTTCACAGCCTTCTATAAAAAGGGACATCTGATCCTTGCCCTGCTGTCCCAGCTCTGTCACAGAGTAAGTCTGAGACCTCTGTAAACCTCCTGTCCTTTGTACTCGCCAGTGTTATGTGTGAAATCCTGACCCATTTCCCAGGACATTTGAAAGGAATATTGACATCACGAAATGGTCATGAGCCCTGGGTGTTTCCCATCAGTATTTTATTGTTAGTAATGATAAAAGGGGGGGGGGTGGCGGCCGTTTCTTCATTTTGTACCTTTGGTACAGTGAAGGTAGATGTTCTTTTGCTAACAGAAAGCTAAAAATGCCAGGAAGAATTCCCCAGAAGGAAGGCAGATGCAGCCAGATCCTCTGCATTGCTCCTGTGAGCTCGTTTTGGAGTCAGAACTTGCCATTACTAAGGGAATGGTTATTAACAGGCTAGCCCTACCATCTCCAGGCAAAAGTGAAGTTGGTCTGTTAAAATATGGTTTATCACGTTCTTAAAGGATAATAGAAGTTGGTTCTGAAATTTTTCTTGAGACCTTGAGTTTTACAAGAATGACCATTATGTTTCTCAAGTTTTTGATTGGCCTTCATTTTCCTTGAATACAAGAGTTATTATTTATTTTATACATTAATTCTGAGAAGCCGTGTGACCTACAGGGAGCAGCATAGATTCTGAAGTCAGGTGGCTGGCATGTCACCTCCAGCGGCCCTGGCAGGTCAGGGGATCATCTAACTACTCATCTCCATTTCTTCATCCGTGAAGAGCAGGTCCTACTTCACAGTATTATTATAAGAATTAAGATGGTTGTTTTGTGTTAATTCCTCAGTGTAGTCCCTGAACTATGTAAGTGGGGGAATTTTGCAGAGCCATTGTAGGAAAGCTCAGCTCTACTCGAAGCTGACTGCTGCTCTTCCCCTACCCTTGGTCCACCCCCAGCTCTCGCTAGGACAGTGGCAGTGCCCTGACGACTACTGCTTCTGCTTTCCTTCTTGCTCCCATCTGTCTCCACAGAGCAGCCTGCATGCTCACCCCCATTCCTAACCCATGTCCGCAGCGCTCTTCTGTGGTATGCGCACGGCCCCCATCCCTTGCCTGCAGTGAGAGACCCATGACAGGCCTGTCCTCCACCTGCCTCAGCCCCTGCGCCCACCCTGCTCCTCCACGCCCTGCCTGTGCCTACGAGGACCCTTCAGCAGTCTATCTGACTCGCAGCAACTGAGGACATCCTTTGTACTTGCAGTTCCTTTTTTGAAAAAATTCTTCCAGACATCTGTAAGCGAGATTGATTTTCTTCGTTCTGTCTTTATTCAAACATTGTTTTCTTCAAAGAAGGATTTTCTAGCCACCCTGTAGAAAGGATCCTTTCCTTTCCTGCATTAAGTTTGTCCCTCATCTGTCTTATTTCCTGAGAGAGAGCTGCTACCTGACATGTGTTTGTCTGTGTATTGACACGGCCTGGCTCTCCCTAGCCAGCAGCAAAGGTCTCATGTGCTGCATTTTATAAGCTGTTAGTATGGCGCCTGTACATAGTAGATGCTCAATGAACAGGCACTGGCTAAAATAATAGAGTAAATGATTAGTAGCTTACACTGGGCTTTATGTACACTATTCTGGCTAATTCCAGGAAGTAAGGATCGCAGGAGGATGAATCCCTTTTCCTTGCCCTGACATCTGTAAAAATTAGGCTTTCTCGGATCCCAAAGAGAGTTCTGTTTCCAGAGCCAAGTGGCCATCACCTCTTTCCTTTTGTAACCGTGTCAACCACGACTATTGTATTTAAGTAGAGAGGTTCAGTACATTAGCTCACTTAATGTGCTCTTGATAAAAGCAACTACACAGATGACTATCAAGATAAGTGCCTTGAGTGAAAGAAGACCGTGTGTATTGTGTGACCTCACTGATGTAAAATTCTAGAGAATGTAACCAAATCGATGGTGACAGAGGCCACTGACAGCTGCGCAGAGGGGCATTGCAAAGGCTCCAGGGGAGCATGCGAGGTGACGCAGTCCTCTTCTTTGGGTGATGGCTTCATGGCAATAAGAGAACTTAAAGTGCACCATTAAATAGAGCGATTTAATATGTGTTGTTTTGCTCCATAAAGCTATTTTTAAAGATCAGTAATTTGTCCAAGGTCATGTTACATAGCTTTGCATAGCTGGAGTAGAACCCCTGTCTGTGTTCGGTGTGTTCTTCTGTTTCCTGCGCTGCCCACCGCTCAGCCCTGAGGCTGTGTGCAGCCCCAGCCCTGCGTCCTGTGCCTGTTTATGCGTGTGGTCTCCTCAGCGCTCCTCTGTGTCGTCGTTGTTGCCAGCTCCAGAAGGCCGACTTTGACTTCCCTGTTGAGGGGTTTCCCTCTCACCTTTGTTAGGCTCTGTCCTTTAGGCAGCGCAGCAGTCAAGTAGGCAAAACTAAGTAGGTAGCGTTTGTGGAATTGGGGGCTTACAGGACTCGCAGAGGAGCACATGAAGAGAATTCAGTGATTGGCTGAGGGCACGAACAGCAGCTTTGGCACAGGAATCGGATCTGGATCAGCCTGCATTGTGTTTTTCAGCATAAAAGCCACAGTATTAAAGAATACTTCCTTTGTAAACTCTTAAATGCTTCCTTCTTAAATTTTTTAAGACGTTTGCAGAGCCAGATGTGGAGCTCTGGACCTCTTTCACTCGAGGTGAGCCCCCTACCCACGGGGCTATCCTCGGCCTCTTTCTTTTGTTGTGCCTCAGCAAGTTGTAATTTTTCTCTCCTAAAATATGTTTCTCACACTTTTTGTGCATATCTTCTTCACTTCATGGTGAGAGAGGCTTCTCTATGCCTCTGGCACTGCCTGCTCCCATTCACCACATAGCACGGCCACCACCTGCTAGCACA
The DNA here is from genome assembly GCA_002564285.1 of Tympanoctomys barrerae. Classification (NCBI taxonomy): domain Eukaryota; kingdom Metazoa; phylum Chordata; class Mammalia; order Rodentia; family Octodontidae; genus Tympanoctomys; species Tympanoctomys barrerae. The sequence goes on along the minus strand of NDGN011548220.1, from coordinate 21,053 downwards.
GTGTGGATAACACGCGCGCCACAAAGACATCAGAGTAAACTGTGTCAGATGAAGGCCAGCATTCTGACTCTAATATTTAAATAGCCTGCACTGTAATTAATAAATTTGTTTCTGACAGAGCAGTTGCTTTTATTCAGCAGGACACTTTTCATTTACTGCTGTGTACTACTGAGTAAGCATTGTGCTCATTAACAGATAAATGTTCAGCCTAACCCTCAAGAAGATAGAGTATAATAAATGCACAAGTATTTTTCAGTGGAAAGAAAAACATAGAATAGATAGATAGATATTTGAAGCTATTTGGGTTCTTTAAAAAATTAGTAATGTCTTAACACTGTAGCTTGGAATATACTGGTTTAGTCCCTTTATTGCACTTGTAGTCCCTAGACTTTTTTTTTTTTTTTTTCTTCTTCTTCTTTTTATTTGGCAGAACCAGGAATTGAACTCAGGCCCTTGCGCTTGCCAGCAAAGTGTTTATTCTACTGAGCCATCCCCCTTTCCTAGACCTTTAACCAATTAACTTATAATTATGGTTTTAGCACATTTTAATACTACCTGTGCTACTTATGTGTGGTAAAGTCTATTTAGCCTTTTAGAAGAAATTATGTATATATGTGTGCATATGTATGTATAAATACATTTACATGCAAGCACACATGTATATATGTAAGTACACACAGTGGTTCCTCTATATCTTTGGGTTCCACATGGATAGATTCAACCTACTGTAGGTCAACATATTTGAAAAAAAGCCTTACACCTGTACTGAATGAATGTGTACAGATTTTTCTCCTTGTCACTATTCTCTGAACAGTATAGGGCAACAGTAATTTTCAGAACATTTATATTGGGTTTTATAAATAATCTAGAGGTGACTAAAAGTATATTAAAGTATGTGTAGGTTCTTAGCAAACAATCTGCCAGTTTATATAAAGGAGTTGGGCCACCTATGGGGTTTGGTTTTCACAGAGGGTCTTAGGACCAGCCTCCCACAGACTCCAGGGAAGGATATATATATATATATATATATATATATATATATATACACACACACACACACACATTTTCTTAGACTGGGACATTGTTTCACTTTAGATTTGCAAGCATCTCTTAGCAATCTGAGGCAAGCCTGTTCTGGCAAAGAGAAAGAAGATAATGAAAATTTAAAACTTCACTGATTTTTTTTTTTTCATTTGTGCCATGGTTCACTTCTAAATGAACATTAGCATGTTTCCTTAATCTAGCTGTGAACTTTGAAAATTTTTTGATTTTTCTTTGGAATTTGAAGACTAGATACTATCAGTAGGAAATTGGTAATTGAAATGGATTCCGCTTTTGATTTTGGCCAAGCAGACCACAAAGATCACAGAGGCTACATCCAGCTTGTGCGCAAAACATGCTTATAAAACAAGCGTGGGCATTGCCAAGGGCGTGGTGAGAATGTGTGCAAAGCAGCTCTAGTTGCGTGGCCAAACGTAGCACTGTAACCAAAAGTTGTTGTATGCACAGAACTCTCAAAGAAAGATCTTGTGCCGTTGTTATATTTGCTAAATTTTTCCATTCTGACTGTTAACAATTCCACAAAAATGTTAGGCAAAAAAAAGAAGAAATATGAATCTTCTAAAAATACTGCTGTTCTTGCTGATGACATTTAAGTCTCCTCTGCCTTGCTCGACAGTCTTTAGGCTCCCCTGGGACTATTTTGAGACTGGATTAGTGGTGTTGTCCCTTCAGCCCCACCTAGATACTAAATCCTCTCTGGCTACAGTGCCATGAGGGTAGTGCCTGGAAGAGCTCAGCAATGACGCGGGCTCTAGTTCTTTCCGTCACCTCTCAGGCCTTTGGTCCGGTCACCCCGCAGGAGTGGCTTATTGGAGGGCACGCGCTCTCCATGTGTTATTTTTTTTTTTTACATGCATTGTTATGAGTACCCTCATGTGGCATGACTGTTGGCTCTTAACACACTAGAGCGCTTCCCAGCCTTGCGATATCCTCCTCTTGGCTCTAGAAGCCTTTTCTCCCGAGTTTTCTTTCTGTCTCACGAGCTGCTCCTCTTCAGTCTCCTTTAGTGGTGCCTTCTTGTTTTCTCACTCAGAAATGCTAGTGTCTGCCTCAGATCTCATCCCTTCTCTGCACCAACACCATAGACACTGCCTAGCCCCAGGCCCACAGTGTCCAGTGTTAGCTCTGTGACGAGGACCACACAGGCCAGACATCTCTCCTGATGTCCCGGTTAGTATTTCAGGCCATCTACCTACCGTCTCAAACAGAACCAGAAATGACATCTGATGTCCCCAAGAACACTGACTCTTTCCATAGTCTTCCAGGTGTCAGTATGACACAACCTCATCTTGCACATTGCTCACATAGCTCTTTGGTCCCTGCATATTCAGTCTGTCAAGAAATCCTTTTCATTTTCCTTTTAAAATATAGTTGGCCCTATAGACCTACAGTCCTGCATCCATGAAATCAACAACTATGAATCAGAAATATTCAAAAAAAAAACAAAAACCCAAAGCTATTCTGAACACATTCTTCCCTAAACAATACAATCTAACAACTGTTTATATAGATTTTATTTGTATTAGTTATTGTAACAAATACAGAGATGATGTAAATTTGCAGTAGGCTATGCATGGGTTATAAGCAAATGTGCCTTCTTACATATAAAACTTGAACACACATGGGTTTTGGTATGTATGTTAGTCTTGCAGCCACCCTCCCAGTGGATACAGAGGGATGAATCTAGACCCACAAATCTGACCACTTTTCATCATCTTTAACACTCCACTGAGGTCTATCTCCCAGCCACACGTTTCCCTTGTTCTTAAGTGTAGTCATTGGCCTTTCTGGTAGTTCTTACCAGGTCACCCCCGGTAATAAGCCTCTTCTGCTCCCACCTCTACATATAACCCTGTTTGGGCTTCCAGTCTGCTGAGAGAATGAAGGTCTGCGTGGTCTGACCACTTGCCTCCTTGCCCTTGCCATCTCCCATTTTCCCACTGACACTGTCGCTCTCTGTTGCTCCCAGCACTTAGCAAGCATACTCCTTTCCAAGAAAGCTTGCTCCTGCCTTGCCCAAGAGCCTTCTTCCCCAGATATCTGCAAAACTCGCTCCCACACATCTTTCAAACAGCCTCTTCTCCGTAGGACGCCCACCTACTGACTAAGATTTCAGTCCTCCCACATGCACACAGCTGCCCTCTACTCCCCTCGCCCTGATTTATTTTTCTCCCTATTACTTGGCATTTACTCTGCACTAGACTGTTTATAAGCATGTTATATGTTGTTTGTTAGCAGAACAGCTAAGATGGCTGAGTGGACTGCTACTTTGCGAGCCTTTAGAAGACTATGCACTACATATATTTGTGATTACATTGAATCTGTTCAAATGAATGCAAGTGCTGCTGTTCTGTAAATCTGAAACCTAGTTTCACCCACAATTCTCTATTCCTAAAGAATTTAATTAATGATCAAAGAACAGCTCAGTCTGCCTTGCTTTAGGGTTACTCGCAGTTACACTGCATGTTGGATGACTTTGTCCTGTGGAAAGAGAAAGTGACTCTTTTTGTTATGTGTGTTATGGAAGCATCATGTTTATATGTGAACACTGTGGCTGTCATGGAAGATGGAGCTGAGACAGTGCACAGAGTCCTCTAAGAGATAGCAGTGTGGGTTGGGCCTTTTCTTTCCTGCTTTCCTGCAGCCCAGGGGGAGCACACAACACAACCCATTCAACACATGCCATTTTGGGGACATCACAATACAAGCAACTTTGCTTGATACATTCCTTAGCTAAAAAGCAGTTAGAGATACCTACAGGACTTATGGCTCCTTTCTTACTGCTTTTAGTAAGAATGCCCCAGATGGTCATTTTGACCTTCAGGCAATGAGAAAGGACCCATATCTAGGAATGTAGTGAGGAAGTGGAGCTTGCGTTTTATAGGCAGTGACAGGAGGGACCAGGGGTCATGGGTGAAAGCAGGAACCTTTTGTTGTTGTGGCCCATGCAACCACAAGTCCCATAACTGCCCAAACGGGCCAGCATGCCTTGGCCCCCTTAGACACTTATTCTGTATGGTGATCTGGTGGCTGACATCAGAAGCTCCTCTTAAAAGGCATTGATGGAACTTCAGAGGGACATGGTGAGGTGGAAGTAGCTGTGTGTGGTATCTTCTAACTCTCTTCAGAAAGTACCTGAGGGCAATAAGCTATAAAGAAACAACAAAAAAGCCTCCTAAATTCTTGTGGAGAGTGAGGTGTGTCAGGCCCATGCGCAGGGGTCCTATCTAGTGACCAAGTGGCCCTGAGCTGGCCCCTGTTTAAGGTCCCTGTGTGCTGGAGGCTGGGTAGTCTGGCAGAGACCAGGTGGCCCCATCTCCTTATGCTCATTCTTCCTGACTCCACCAGCAGCAACTCTTTTCACTCGCTCAGGAAGCACATGTGGGCACAAGATGTAGTACCTACAATCCCACTCTCTCGATCCCACCAGGATGGGGGGCCAGTGGATGGCCTAGATCCAACAGTCAGCTTCCACTCCTGCTCTCTGTCTCTGTCACACACTATCTCTTGTGCACTCATGCAGGGCTGTGACCCTGAGCGCCCACCCCCAGCTCTCCCTGCTGCGACTTTCCCAGTTCTCCTAACCAAGCTGTCTCTGGAAACCCTTTATTCCTGTAGAATAAAGGACAAATAGACATTCCAGTTCTCACTCTCGGCCAGGGTGTGGAGAAGGGCAAAGACAAAAGATGCAAGGAGCCCACCAGCAGCTCCCCGCCCTGCAGACAGGGCTCTAGCCACAGGAGGAGGAGTGCTGGGAGCAGCAGGCGGGCCCCACTGGGGAGACCATGGGCCAGGAGCCAGGGACAAGTTTCAGAAAAAAATAGACTCATCCTGTGCCCGGCGCACTGTCACTGCCCACTTCAAGCTGGCGTCTCGCCGAGTTTGTCTGGGATTGTCCATCCGCAGGATAGCAGCTGTGGCCTGTTGCAGGAGAGAGGACCTTTATCCTAGCCACAGGATAGATTGCTAAGAGCCCAGAGGAAGTGGATATTGATCACATGACAGAACAATGACAGGTAATCGTGATGGGGAAGTCTTAGAGCTTAATCAGTAACAAGGATAGTCATGCAGCATATAACATGGGTACCCCAAAAGCAGCTAAACAGGACTCCTCCTGTACTGCTAGCATAAACCAAAAATAAAGCAACCAGATCCTCTCAGAGGCAGCAGGCACTCAGATGTCTGCTTCCATTCAAGTGACTTAAGATACAAAACTACACCCACCTGTTGACAGAGCAAATAGCTCGGCAGTTGCGATGCTGGTGAAGGAAGTTCTGCTTCTGGCTTGCTGCTGACATTCAGGAAACGCCCCTGTGTGTATCACACACAAAGCTGCTGAGGGTAAGAAGACGTCTTCTGTCTAAATATTTTTAAAGGTTTTGATCAGCATAACAAACTGCGAGGCGAAGCAAGTTTCATCCTCAGGCTTTGACAAATATCCCTTCACACTGGTCAGACCTGGCCACAAAGCCAGGTTGCATTTTGGAATTCCCCAGTCCATCGTCACGTAGAGTTGTGTTTGATCCTGTGATTGAGAAGCGTCTCCTTCATCCCAGCACCCTCTCTCCTCCTCCCTTCATCCCTCCAGCTTCTCCAGCTCCCTCCCACACTGCTAGGGGTCTCACACCGCACAAGCGAGCGCCTGTCCCCACCTTTGCGGGCAGCTTCCTCTGTACGCTGTGCATCATCTGCTCCCTGGTCACCATCAGCACTAGGAGTACGTATACTGATGTTGGGGCTGGGGGTGCACAGACTTCTTTGCCAGACCCCTCTCCCATCACACAGTTTGACCTTATCCCATGAGGATTTACACTCATAAATCCAGCACTTTTTTTAACCATTTATTCATGCAGCTTGGACTCGTAGTGCTCTTCCTGTCTCAGCCTCCCCAGTGCTGGGATTACAGTCCTGCGCCACCATGCCCAGTTTTGGTGGCCTGCATGCCATGTGGTATCAGGGATCAAAGCCAAGTCCTTGCACTTGCCAGGCAGGCACTTAGAGTGCCGAGCTCTCTCCCTGGCCCCAATCTAGCACTTCAAATCATATCGCAGAGATTTAGGGCAGCTCATTGTTCCTAGTCTGTTTCCAGGTCACCTGAAAGATATAGCAAGAATATGTATTGTTTATTAAAAGCAAAGGCCAGTGAAATACGGGTTTCCTCAAACGGCCCACAGCCTTTCTTACCACCCTCTGGAAGAAAATCTGAGCCTATGACCAGATCCTTAAAAAGAAAGCTGAGAGGAAGGTGCTAGAGAGGAATAGCTACCAAATACATGCCCGTCCTCCTTAGATGCTAAAATTGCCAACTTTGTAGCCTGGGCCAGTTCATCTGGGAACAAAAAAAGCCATGCATAAAATGTGAGTGTTCCCACATATGTCTCAGTGGCTGCGTGTGGCCAGTGTAGTCCTTGGTTTATAGTACCTGCTTTTTAGGGAGCTGTGATAGAAATGGATACACCCCAAAGTCTAAAGGTGATTGTTTTGCCAAAATACTTCCCTGGATTCTAGGAACAGGATGTGACGGGGCAGGGTGGCACCAAAGGACTCTTCCAAGTCCAAGGAGCCTACCTTTATGACTTTAAAATAATGCTTGAACCAGGCATAGTGGCGCCGACCTGTTGTCCAGCTACTCAGAAGGCTGGAGGAGGAAGAAGACTTGGCTCAGGAGTTTTAAGCCAGGCTGGGCAACAACCTCTCTGAAAAAGCAAAAATGTAAAAATAGGGCTATAGAGGATATAGAACAGCAGGTAAATGCTTGCCTAACATGCATGAGACTCCGGGTTTGGCTCATAGTGCTGTAAAAATATGAAAATAAAATAAGATGTGCCTTTAAAAGCTAGGTTTTAAAAAATAGAGTGCTGATCCTATGCCAAGGACTCTTACAGGTGTACATTTATTGACAGTTGTTTACGATGTTGTCAAAAGATTATTTCCTTTAGCATAACTTAATGGTATGAAAGAAGGACGCCTGCCTCCCCGTAGTAGTCAGCTTTGCCATCACTGGCACACAGTGCCCCACAGCCACAACCTAAAGGAGAAAAGGTTTAATTTAGCTCGTGTCTTCAGGAGGTTCAGTCCGTAGTAATCTGGCTCCCAGACAGAAGCAGCACTGCAGAAGGACGCACAGCTTGGCTCATGGCAGCTGGGAAGCAGAGCCGGAGTGCAAAGGAGGGGCCGGGCCAGGCACAGTCACCAGGGCCCCTCTGGGCCCCACCCCCGTCCAGGAGCACACATTGCTCAGTCCAGTGAAGTTAACTTACCAGGATTGATCCTCACTCCCTCTTACCTTGAAAGTTCCTTGGAAAAATCTTGAAAATGCTGGGTTTTGTTCATTAACTAGAAGAGAAGTTGATCACATTGGTGTTTCCAGATCCTTTGCACTCCCAAACTGAGAAGCAAAAAAATCGCACTTTTTCAAGCAGAGTTTGGTTTTTTTTTTTTTTTCAAACTATGAAATAAAAGATACTTTGACTAATTCATTTCATGACATCTATTTGGTTTGGGTTTTGTTTTTGGTCTATATATAACCCTATTAGAGCTAGCTCTTTAGCAAAAAAAAATTTTTTTCTGAAGATAGTTTCATTCACCTGCAATAGTTGTTGCTACCACTGCGTAAAACTCTCCTACTTCAACAACAATCAAAAATTTGTATGAACTCAATACAGTGTCTCACTCATGTCCTTCATCTCTGTTCCTACATCTTCTCATGAGTGTCACTGAAGAAAATATGAAACTATAAATCCTCTGGGAGGAGCAGGTACAGACTTCTAAAAAATGATAGCCAGAAATCTTTCTGAAACCAAGACAGTAAACACTGAGACATCGTCATAGGATGCAGGGGTTTTTCTTGTTATCAGTGCTGGGGAACTAACCCAGGGCCTCGGGCATGCTAAGCAGCCGGTGTGCCCCTGAGCCATGCCCCAGCAGCCGGAGTTACGCTTCGGATACTTACACCCTAAGAGGCCAGTTCCTTTTCATTGTTTGTTTCCTTTCCTCCCCCAGGAACACGGTGATTGTAATTTTAACCTTTTGTTCTTATCTTTAAGAATGTTTCATTCTTCCCTGGCCTTTACTTTTTGCTTCCTACTGTAGCGTTTCAGTAATCGCTATTTTATCGCAAGTCAGAGAAAATTTCCAGATTGCCCTAACAGTATCCAGATTTGAGCTCCTGCATTCATTCTGGATGCTGTGTGGAAAGGTTGCATTAAAACAATGTTTTTTGTAAATGATTTTTTTGTTTGTTTGTTTGTTTCTTGAACAGAAAAAGGTGTGGAAAGTATAACAATAAAATTGTGTGTGTTTGGGGGCCTGCCCCTTAGCTCAGTTCTTTAAGTGACTGCTTCAACAAAGCAGTCAGGCTCA
>NDGN011548220.1:0-12579 GCA_002564285.1 Tympanoctomys barrerae | reverse complement strand
CTGTGGTTCGATCCCCACAACTCAAGCCAGCCAAACCTGCCCTGAGGTCATTTGGCGCAAAAAAAAAAAAAAATTATGTGTGTCTTTCAGAAGTAGATGCACACAAACATCTGTTGGTCATTGCAGAGGCAGCATAACATGACAGTGTAGCCACTGGCAGAATGAAATTCCAAGAATCACTGCTGTTTGCCTCAGTTTCCCCATCTGTGACATACATTAAAACCTGGCCCATAGCAAGTGCTTTATAAGGTTTTATCAATTTTTACAAAGAAATCTGTTTCCAGGATTGCTTCAGCCCTGCATTTTTAAAGGAGTAGAGTGTTGTTAAACCCCATGCTTGCCATTCCTGCAGGTAACTACTTGCTCAAGCTGCATGTGAACTGCCATGCAAGCTTTACTGATTGTTCTGTGTTTGGTATGTGCATCAAAATATGTAGTATGGTTTGTGTTCATAAGTGCGATCATACCGCATGTACCCTTTTGTGGGTATTTGGGTCCACTTTAGAGATACATGAAGCTGCCGTTTGCTGTTCCACTGTGTGCAGACACCACTGAGACTAAAGCAGCGACAAATGGCACAGCAGGAAATGTCCTGGAACAGTTCTTGCTAATGCTCAGCTTACGAGAATCTATTCTATTTGGGGTCTAGGAAAAGGAGCTACGTTTTTACATTTTCTACACGGAGAACCAATTTTCCTGACACTATTTATTTAATAGTCATTTCTCCATGGATTTGCCAGTACACTTCCATCCTATATCAAGGCCTCATAAGGCCCATCTCTTTTCTAGACTGTTTCATTTCCTAATCCTATTTATTCTTTGCCAGAACCACACTGTTTTAATATGTTGATATCTGGTAGAGCAAGTAGTCCCACTTCTTATTCTTCTGGATTGCCAGGTTATTATAAATGGTATATTTTTATTAAATAAATTATTGACTTTTCTCCTTTTTCCTAATATGTAGGTTGCTATTAATTATATATATTGATTTTTGCATCAGGTAGTTATATTAAATCCTCAGATGTCACCATGTTCCTTAAATTCTCTATTCAGCCCTTTACGAACAAGTATCATTTTGGCTTCCCTTTCAAGGGCCTGAGCGTTTGCTTTCCTTTCCTTGTTGGAACTGCGTGGCTGACTTCTGATGCTGAAGTGACACGATGCTGTGGATTCAAGCACATAAGCCTTTTCACGTGTCATCCTTAAGCATTTGGCTTTTTGAGATTTTTTTTAGTGAATGCCTCTCATCAAGTTAAGAAAGCACACCTTAATTCTTAAATTACTATTTTCTTTTACATTATGAAGGTATTGATGTTTTCTTAACGTTTGACTAACTCTATTTAGATCAGCACTGGGGAGGCTGAAACAGGAGGATCACTATGAGTCTGAGCTGTGTAGTGACACCCTGTGCCAAATACGTTATAAATAAATAAATAGATAGATAAATAAATTTATAATGTTCCTACTTGCTTTGTAGAAAATATTAGAACTGGACTCTGTGATATTAAGCCATCTTTAAGTTCCTAAGATAAACTCTTGTTGGTCATGCGCTAGTTTTTCATACATTGCTGTTTATGGGTTTGCATTTCCATTTGGAGTCCTTTTGTACACTATTTGTCTAATATCAAGGTTAATACTAGCCTTATAAAATAAGCTGATATGGTAATGTTTATCACTTTGTGCCTAGTTAAAAAGGGATTCGGTTACACTTTCAGTATAGCCATCATTTGTATAGCGTTTCTCATAGCATTCTCTTATATTTTCCACCTTAATTGATACATAACTCTTTGTTGTTTCTGAAATAGTATCTCTCTGGATGGACTGGAACTCACTACGCAGCCCAGGCTGACTTCAGCCTCTCAGAGATCCTCCTTCCTCAGCCTATTGAGTGCTGAGACCAGTGTGCAACACCACTCCTGCCTGAATAACTTAAAATTAAAAATATTGGTCAAGAGTCAGACATGGTACCCATACACCTGTAATTGCAGTACTTTGGCAAGCTGATGCAAGAGGATCACAAGTTCAAGTCCAACCCTGGCAACTTGGTGCTTGGGATGTAACTTAATGCAAAGACCCTGGCTTCAGTCTGTAATGCACCCCACCCAAAAGAAATCCCCACAAAACAGAAACAAAATAACTAAATTTTATTTTGACTTTTGTTTAGTGGATACTGTTGAAAAATCTGTTATAACTTTTCAAATTGGCTTTGTCACAGACACATTTCTATATATGCATAAAAGGGCAGTAAGAATCCTGGGAATAAACAAAATCACACTAGAAATCAGCATCCTGGACATTAACTTCGGTAGCATAGTCAGAGTTCCAGAATTCATCCCTGTATTCCTCAAGACATTTTTTGAGAAATGCCTTGGGAGGTTCATTTTAGCAGTGCTATCATTTCATATGAGTCCCACCTGCATCGTTGCATAGAACAAAACAAAGAGGATTAAGTACTGCTGGTGCCATTACACATCCTTATAAATGTTTACATTTTTAAAAATTAACTAAGCCTGTGTACAGAGAGTCCATCTCCAAGGGGGAATCTCCGGCCAGTGACAGTTGTCTGTCAAGTCATTGGTGGTGGGAGATTTTATATTTGACTTTCGCACACCTGTTTCCTCTGACATATTCCGTCACGATGCTCGTGCAGGTTGGGCCACAGTAATGACCCTTAGTGCTTCCTGAAATCTCCCTTGGAATTTCCAAACAGTGTCTGTAGTTCAGATTCAAACAAATATAAAATAATTAAAAGACTTAAAGTCTTACATTATCTTTGAATATATAGCTCCTCATGAAATTTTAAAAAGTAATATATTCAATTCATTTTTGAGGCATTCTATGGGAGCCTGAAGATAGCACCCAGACTTTTTATGGAGAATAAAATCCCTTTTGTTTTCCTTTCTGCTAAGGCAACTGTCATGACTCTGCTTTGTCACCTACCTGGCAGACTGTTCCTTAGGGAGGGACTTCTGGGCTGGAACCAGAGGGCATGCTGGAGTTTACAGGGTCACAGCCTTGCTCAGCCTGCTCCTGTGTTGAAGCAAATACCAAGCCAGGTAGGATTGCGAACCTTCAGAGTAGTGTCATTGATGGGGGCACCAGGAGCGTTAAAATGCAGAGGGCAACTAGAAACCTTCTCCAAGAAAAATAGAATTCTGACTCTTCTTTTTGCCTCTGTACCCCCAGTTCCTACCCCATGATAAGGGCTTTGTAGGGAATTTATGAAGCCGTTTCTACAGCATGTCTTTCAAGGTTGCATGACTGTGTTTGCTGAAATCTTCCACTTACATTAAAACCAGTATCTTCCACGGTCTTTTGAGATGAGTAGAAGTTTCTTTTCTTTCTTTCTTTTTTTTTTTTTTTAGAACTGGAGATTGAAATCAGGCCCTTGCGCGTGCCAGGCAAGCGCTTATTCTACTGAGCCAACTCCCCAGCCCCTAGAAGTTACTTTTTAAGGTGATCAAATCAAAGCTTCTTTATGTTAGAAAAAAGATACAGAACATTCTAAGGAAATTTACTACCCAAAAATAACTCCTTCTAACTTTTTGGTATGTAGTCATCTAACAAATAGGCTTACTATTTAATTATTAGAACCAAAGTTCAGGCTCCTATAGTTCCATCTCATGAAGGAAATAGAGCGTGTATGTAACTAACCACAGTGCAGAATCAAAAGCTATGCTTATAATTCCAGTAAGACCCAATGCAAGCAAATGTGTTAGGGTTTACTTCCTCAACTTGTAGTGGAAAAGTTTGGAGGGTTGGAGGACATGATTTGTGTATGCAGGCAAAAAGTGGTGAGCCAGTGGCACTGCACATGGCATGAAGGGGCGCAAGGAGCAGTAGCATGGTGCCCCAGCCTTGAAGGACAATTTCAGGGAATCAGGAAGGGATAGGAGTTTGAGATCACACTGTATCTGTGAACACTGTGTTAGGATAAAGAATATTTTAGAACAAGTCCCACTTTGTGGAAATGATTCTGAGACTTACAAGACAGTGACAATGTACAGAGTATAGTCAAAAGATATGGTAAATGTTAAATTTTAAGAATTTGAGTAAAGATACATTGCCACTAATCCCAGTCATCATCCTCCCCTCACTTTCTGAAACAATACCAGAAGTCCTTTTTTCTGGATATCTGTAAGCTCTGTTGCTGTGGCTTCCCCAGTGGCCTCTATCAATTCAGAATCTGCCTTTCATGATAACTTTGCCTCATGTTGCCAGGTCTGGGGAATAAAATGATGAAGACACACGTGATTATGAGCCTGTTTAATGTTAGGTACGGACCCACGCAATTGACCAGACCAGACATTCTGACGCGAAATTTACTGGGGGCAGCAAGCAGGCTGGCTATCTAGTGGCCCAAGACAGCAGCAAACAAGGCAAAGCACAGGGCTTTTAAGGAGTGTGTGTGTGTTGGGGGGAAGGGTGGGCTGGAACAGCTGAGGGAGAGCTAATCTTGGCAGGGCTACCTAGTCTGTGGGGGACTTTCGATGTTAACACAGGAGAGTAGTTGCTTGCCCAGGTCAAAGTGAGATGAACTTGTTCTATGTTTTTGTGCTTGACCCTATGTGGGGCCAAGGGAGAGAGAGTTTGGGGGCAGTGTGTCTCAGTAACCTAGAAGGAGAGTGCTTGGTGCAGTGTCTGGGAAACTTTGAGTTCTGATTTGTCATTTATGAGCCTACCTTTGTCCTGGCTGGCATGTGGCAGCAGCACTCATTTTTTCTTTTATCTCAATCCATAAAGACACTCATGAAAGAAGCCTTCCAGAGCTGCCTCAGAAAGTGCCAGAATGATGGGATGAGTACACTAAAAGCAATGGGTGGGATTTCAAGGGGGGGGGCGAGTGTCTTTTACTCTAATAATTTAAATATGCAGCCTATATTTTCATTTTCAAGTATCTGTATTAGTCCATGTTTGTTGCACATAATGGTTACGCTGTACTTTTGTCAAGCCATTGAGGCAGAACCACTCCTGTGTGCTCAGGCTTCTCAGGAGACTCAGTTCAGACCTCCGATGTGGCCTTCTGCGCTCTCTGCTTCCCCACAATCTGCAGGCTGTTTCCAGCCATGTGTCAGCACTTGCTTCCCCTCAGAAAAAGATAGGAATCTTCTTCCTGAACTGCCCGATCATCCCTGCACATCCCTGGTGTGCGGGCTGTGAGACCCACCCAGGTCATCTTGTGAGGATGGGTAGAGAGAGAGGAGGGCGGGTGCAGGGTTCCACAGGTAGTGCGTTTCAAGTGAAACATGGATGTTGAGGCCAGGCCGGATTGGATATAACTTTCATGAAGTGACTTGGATTCCTGGATTTCCTTTTCCCTTCTGTAAGGTGGCCCCATAATAACAATTTGACAAGAGCTGCTATCTTGGTCGAATGAAGCACTTCCACTGTGTTCCTCATGTATTGCAGTCGTCCTCTCCCCCCACCCCCAATTTGTAAGAAGGGAAATTTTGACTGGAAGTCCCAGGGATAACCTATGTGAATCCGGAGCAGCCAGCCAACCCTCACTCAGTGTGAGGGAATATGTGCCGGAAATGCTGGCTCTCTGGAAACCCCATCATCCTTTTGCCAACCAAGTGCCATTGTACATTGAGACAGTTCCTTCTTGTTTTTTATTTTTGTGGTACCAGGGATTGAACTCAGGTCCTTGTACTTGCCAAACAGGCACTTACTCTACTGAGCTATCTCCCTGGCCCGAGACAGTTCCTTCTGAGTCCAGCATTTCTGGATACCATTCCCTATTCAAGTGTAAAAGGCTCTTCTCTGTAAAGGCATCTTTGCCACTACTCTCCAGATTTTCCTTCTCTGTCAAAGCACTGCATACCCAGCTGGCAGCTACACCAGTCAGACCTGAGGTAACTGGAGTTTAGGCCCTTGGTTGTTTTTCTTTGTTGTTGTTTTTCCAAATTGAAAAGGCTACAAATCCTATTTTAAGCACACACATATACAGAAGGCAGATGTGGGGATAAAATCCCATCCCTTTGGCGGAGAGAGACTTCAGTATACCTGGAAAGAGGCCATGGTGGACAGTCTGCAGGAGCCTTGCCCGGGCCTGGCCAGGCCCAGGCCTCAGGAGTGGTTTTGGTCTTTGATAGTAGCATCAACAGTGCCATGGAACAGTCACCATTCCTCCCATTTGGGGAAAAATGTCACACAACCTGTGATCATGCAGGCTTGAAAGATTTTTCTCTGCAGTTGGAGGAACATAGAACCAGAGGGATATTCTGGAAAACTTGCTTCCTCAGGAAGCAGTAGGTCAAAACTGGGGTGGGTGGTGAGTGACTTAGGCCTGTTGCGAAAGAACTGCTCTGGTCAAAGAAACAGCCACCTCAGGGTCTATGTCTAACAGGGTGCAGAGTAGTGGAGAGGTTACTGAGCTATTTACATCACCTAGCAAAGCTCTTATAGCTCTGACATGGGAAATGACTGTGGGATGACGTAGATAATGTATTTATTCATTCAACAGATGTTTATTGAAAACCTATTACGTACTTCACAGGTATGAAGGAGAATAAGCAAACACGCTTTTAAAAAATCCTTGACCTCATCAAACTTAGATTCTAGCAGGAAAGCTCCACAGTGAACAAAATCAATAATTAAAGTAGGCACTGTAAAGCATGTGTTGTAAAATGCTAAGGAACAGAATTAAAGCCAGGTATGGCATAATAGAGAGCATGGGTGCTGGGATTTTAGGTACAGTAGCCAGGGAAGGCCTCTCCAAGGGCATGACTTAATAGAAACCTAAACAGTGGCTGGAACGGCTACAGACAAGCCAGAAGTCCACCCTCACCTGCCACCTCAGGATTTGCAAAGGTGTCGTCTTTTGGTGGCCAGTGGCTGTCAAGAAGTCAGATGTCTCTCTGCTGAGTGTTCCTTTCTAAGTGACCTCACTCCCCCGTCACACCCATGTCTAAGAGGTTTTGTCTCTCCCTTGTCCATTTGCAGTGTCTCAGTGACAAGGTTGAGTGCCTTGAGCATTTCATCGACCTTTTCGGTCTGCAGCCTTATGTACTTCATTAAAAAAAAAAAAAAACTAAAGAAAATTCTTGCAGTAGTTTTTGGAAAACTTTTTTTTGTGGGTCTTTTCTTTCCAAAATCCCTTCACTAAGAATGTGGCTGCTCTGATTTGATTCTCATTATCTTATTGCTTTCCTCCAATTTCTAGGATTTAATGAACTCTTTCTTCACTGAATTTTTTATTTCTGTTATGAAGTTCTTAAAGCTCATTATTGTTGTCCAAATGCTGTCCTGCCTGGACCTGACTTGTCTCTTCTTAGTTTCTGTTTCTTGTTTCTTTGGGTATTTTCTTGCATGTTAAAGGCCTTTATAAAATATCTGTTGATCCTTGAAAGTCTACTAATACATGCATGAGACAAGGTCATTCCACTTAGAAGTTTTTATATATGGTGATCTGTGTGGCTCTTTCATGGGGTAGGGGGTGAAGGGCAGGGGGGTTGGAATCTGAACCTGACCAGCCCGCCTGCCTTCTCAGGGACTCCTCCAGCTTCCTGAGTTTGCAGCCCCTGTACCAGCATTGTGTTAGCATTTTCCCCTGAGCCTGGTCAGCCAGGCTCCATCCTTTGATTAGAGCTCTTCACTCTCCTATTGTGGATGCAATAGGATACAATAATATTGTGGATGCATCCTTGACTGGGTGGGGCTGGAAGAGGAGAAAGCAGGCTATCTTTCTGCACCACTTGGAGGAGGGGTTCGGTCACACCTCATGCTTTCAGCTCTTCCCGCATTCCTGTCTTCAGAAAGACCCAGTGCCTCGTTTCCTGAGCTTCTACAGCCGTGTGTTTTGTGCTGAGCTCTTCACTTGAAGATTTGAGTGTCCACTTCCTCTTATCTGCTGTTTCTGTCATTAGTTTGATTCTATGACTTACCATTTAATGGAATTTATAGATGTGGATACACTTGTCATAGGAACTGCCGTATTTAGCCAGAAGTCTTTGTAGTATCTTTTTAGTCCCTCCTAGCAAGGCTTCTCCTAGGAGTAGTCATCCCCCTGCCCAGTGGGTTTTCACTGAGAGTCAGATTCAAATTCCACGTAGGGTCTTAGATTTCTAGTTTCAGTTGTCTAATCCAAATAACAAATGGCCAAAGACATAGTGTTTTGAAACGATACCAATCATTTATTGGCTTGATTCTACAATTTAGCTCTGCTTGGAGGGGCATCTTGTTTCTATGCAACATCAGCTGAGATAGCTGTCTGAGGCTGGGGTGGCCACTCGCAAGTCACACATTCACCTGGCTGACCAGTGGTTCTGGCCATAGGACATATAACTGGAGCAGTTGCATAGAGCTTTGGTTCCTCTTCAGGTGCCTTCTTCCTATTCATTGGTTTGGTTCCTCAAAGCCAGCTTCTAGAAGGAGACATCCCAGGACTCAGTTCAAGGACACATTCCAATGTGCAAGTGACTGTCAGATCTTCATTTTGCATCGTATGTGTTGATTTCCCAACGGCCAATGCAAAGCCAGAGAGAGACCCATAATCAGTGTGGGAAGAGACTATAGTTTACTGGGCAAGAAACATAAAGAAATATGGCTCACTGGAGGCCAACTCACCCCTGGAACTCTACCATTCTGTGATTCAATGCTGGTGTTTTTCTTTGTGTATTTATCTTGTACCACTTTATTTCTGAAATGTTGGGGTGTCAGACTCTTTTTTTTCCTCCCAGATAGTATAAATATGCAGTAGCTACCTATTAAAGCCCATAAATATGGTAACTTTGCTATTTAAAATGATTCTGAATGGACTGCAAAGATTTAAGCTCCATAGCCTACCCATTGCTATAATGATTATGTCCCTAGTTAATGAAAGACAGAAAAAATAATCCTACAGGGACTGAGTCCTACATACACCTTCAAGGGAATTAGTGTTGCCTTTTGCCTTAGGCAACGAGAGGTTATTAGCTTCTTGTCCTTTTGGTTCTAAATAGTCCAAAACTAGCCTCTTTAATATGTACCTAGACTCCAAAAAATAAACATGAGTTCTGGGCCAGCCAAATAGCTCAACAGATTAAAGTGCCTATTGGGGCAGACATAGCGACCTACTTTTGATCCCCGGCCTGCCATGCCGGCCCCACCCCCGGGGCGTGCTGAGATGGCAATTGAGACTGGATGTGGTGGCACACGCCTGTAATTCCAGCTCTTGGGAGGCTGAACACAGGCAGATCACCACACGTCCAATCTACATAGTGAGACCCTGTAGGCCCTTCCGTAAGATACAAAAACAAAACAAAACAGTGAGTTCTTCTGCAATGATTATATATACTGTAGTGTACTTCTTAGAAAACCTACATGGACATCCTTGTGTACATGCCTTTCAGGCTTTTCTTACACACATACAAATGCTCAGAGAAATGGCTTAGTTTACCCACCTTGTCCCAGAGTCTTGGTCTGTGGCTGATCCTGTCCTCTTTGTCTGTAGGAGTTCTGTATCTCCAGTATGGAGATGAAACCAAGCAGCTCAGGATGCCGAACGAAATCACAAGCGCAGACACAATCCGCGCTCTCTTTGTAAGTGCCTTTCCCCAGCAGCTCACCATGAAAATGCTGGAGTCACCCAGTGTCGCCATTTACATCAAAGATGAAAGCAGAAATGTCTATTATGAATTAAATGATGTAAGGTAAGTAGTTGCATCATCTACTTGTTTTGGTCTTCTGTTGTTGCATTTTCTTCTGTGTTTGCTTTTCTTTCTCCATAATGTATTTCCTAGGGGTTTTTGACCACTATCTTGCACTCCTAGAATCCATCGAGTCCCCGACTTTTTGCTTATCCCTGAGAAGAAAGATAACCATTATGGTGATTAGCAAAATCAGCCCAAGCTTAGCTCACTCTCTAGCTTTCTAGAGTTCATTTACAAGACACAGCTTACAAAGTTGAGGGCATATCTCATCCCTGTAGATCTTGGAATGCTACGTCAGATCTTTCAGTGTCATGTCTGAAAAGAACACACACAGTCTAGACCATTATCTTATCTAAAAGTTAGAGAAACCGAAGCGCAGATTGGTGGTAGAAAGGGAGACAGGAGTTGAAAGCAAACCCTTCTTCCCATTGCCAGAGTCTGTGCATGTTTTGAGTAGTGATCCTACTGGATTCTTATCAATACCTAAAAAATAAATGCATCAGCTATGGTGTTAATTGCTCTCCAGAGGCTGAGGAGATACGTTCTCGTTTTCCATTTACTTTTTAGAGAGCTGTCCTTTCCCCAAGTGCCTTTCCTTCTACATGGACTTTCTTCAGGCCTTCTGGCTGGCCATACTCTAAAGTTAGGCCAGACACGCTCATGCTTCTGCAGATGGCAGCAAAACAAATGCCTTGTTACTGACTGCAGTGGCCGCTGTCTACAGAATGGAAAGTTCTTACTTGCGCTGTCTCAGCCACACAAGTAGTTGCTAGCAAAGCCTCCAGGCAGTTTAGCACTTGAAAACCCTTCAGTGGCTCTTCAGTTCTTGTATTCCTAGAACCAGAAACTTGGGTACATTACAGTTAAGGGTCTTCATCAAAGCACACAGCCAATTAAGGACCCCAGACTTTACTGTCCACATTCTGGGTCACATCAGGTGGGGTAGACCTCTGACTCCTGCCCTGTGGGGATAGAAAGCTCTCTGATTTCCTCACCGTGGAAAAAATGAGTACTGCTTTTGAAAAATGTGCCTCTACAGCATAATAAGTGTAAACTGATAAAGATCTAACAATGATCCCGAGTGGCATATTGAGGCGTGTGCCAAGGTATATGAGTAATTTAGGGCTTTCAATGCTAACACATGCCCGAAGGTATAGGTGTTACATCTGTTGCACAACCTTCCTGCTTTTTAAAAGCAAGTTTAAATATTCATGAGTATCAGGAAATTCATACTTGTTTTGAAATACATTATTAATCAAGCTGTCTCCAAAAAAATTTTGTTTTCAATTTACAAAGCAGAAATTGAAGCCCCAAATATTAGAGGAGCATGTTGTGGCAGTGTGAGCCCATGTGCCGTTTTCACATGGATGTGCTGTTTTACAGCAATCACTTTATATTCCTGCATTTACAGTTGGAAGTAGCGAGAGAGATAGGAATAGTAAGTGACCGCGAAACTAAGCAAAGCCACCCTGGATTATGGAGCTTGAGCCTAACAAGGTTGTGGGGAATGATCAGATGTCACTCTCGCAGCCTGTACCCGCAATTCCGTATCACCGTGAGCTACGTTTTCTACAGCCCTTCCCAAGTCTCAGACTGCACTGCCTTTGATTCCCTTTTCAAACTCTTTGAGAAGCAGTCACAGAGAGCCTTGGGAGGACACGGGAGGAAAGAGGTGCTGATCCTTTTTCTTAATGGAAATCTAGTTGGTACATTAGATGAAAACAGTATTCTAGAGGTTATCGCTTGAAACTCTAATATATGTGTGCAGATATGTTTATATTTTTGAAAATGATAAGTGGCGGTGCTACCTGATCTTTTTTTTTTTTTAATTTATTTATTTATTTTGTGGCCTGCTCAGCCCACCAGGAGGCAGGGCTGGCGCTGCATGTGGTGCTGGTGATCGAACCATAGTCCCTGCCCTCTTGTCTAAGCCTGCCTAAGTAGGCACTTTAGACCACTGAGCTATCTTGCCGGCTCTGCCTGATCTTTTAAAGAAAAGTTTCAATTAAACTACTTAAATGCAAAGTCTTTAAATTATAAATTTATAGTTTTGTTACTGTTTTTTGATTTAGGTATAAAAATACCTAAATGTTCCAGTGGACAGTATATTTTCATTTAATAACTTATATATGGTCTTTTCCCCCAAAATATTCTTTTTTCACTTCTCCTATAAGTTGTTTCAATTACATATATTTTTGGAATGGCAGAAGAAATTTTCACAAGTATTATGTAAGACAAACGGAGGCGCTGTATGGGTTTTACCTGACCCTAATCTTCTCAGCTTGGCGACAGAGTTCTTGCACACCCCTCAGCGTTGTGGTGGTGGCCGGGTCTGCACTCACCATTTGTCTGCTTCATCCTATTGCATTAGTTTGGGTGCATTTCCCTTGGGAAATGGCACGGCGTGCTTGGGTCAGAATGCCATGCTGTAAACACTGCCGCGGTAAATGCAGCCCAGCCTTTTACTGTTGGTTCGTCTCAGATGGACACGTTTCTAAATCAATCATAAACCAAACGCATGTATTTTGAAATATCTTTATCATAGCAGCAAGGTTTTTTCATGGGATAAGGGAGGTTTTCCTTTTTTTCCCAGAGGTTCATGTGATTGTAGCCCAAGGGTGAACTCCTTTGGGAACCCCGTCCTTCACTGCAGCTCTCCCATCTTATTAACCCGGCCCCATTAATAACAAGGGCAGCATGCTCCTCCCCGCAGCAGACTTCTAATGAAGGCACCTGAGATGCAGAGAAACTGTGCAAGCTGGGGCTTGTCATTGCTTCAAAGCAAGCAGTGACTGGGGGATATTTAAAAAGAGAAACAGGACTAGTGCAAAGAATCCTCCACTTCATTTAAAACAAAGAACTGAACTGGTAGTCCCAGTGGCTGAGATCTGCACACCGATGTGTGTCTGCCTGGAGGAAGGAATTCATCTCTCTGCACACATTTCCA
>NDGN011548218.1:1059-13201 GCA_002564285.1 Tympanoctomys barrerae | reverse complement strand
TGCTTCCCTGGCAAGCGCAAGGGCCTGAGTTCAATCCTCAGTTCTGCAAAAAAAAAAAAAAAAGAAAAGAAAAGAAAATGCTGTCATCCTTATTATGGATCTGTCACTTAGCTCTAAGCAAGATTCAAAGCCCATTTTCCCTCCATCTGATAATGACCCCAAGCCCCTTCCATAAGAAGCTCCAGAGCCATGCATGGCTCCCAAGCTCCTTATGGCTAGGCTTGCAATGGGCACCACCCCATTTACGATCATGTACAGATAAAGAACTTTTAAGGTGGCAAGGGCCATAATTAGCCTAAAAGGTCGCCCGAATTCTCCTATTACTGTGGAATCCAAAAGTCCAGGCCCAGGCCTGCACAGGGCAGGTGTAGGGTAGACAGGACATGCAGGGGACAGGGGACGGGGACAGAGCTCCTGTGTGAGGACTTGACCCATCCGCCAGCCAGCAGGCCACTGTAGCACTTTCTCCACCTGTAAGAGCAGCTCCCTAGAACCCCAAAAGCTTTACACTCATTCCCAGGTCAGGTGGGTGACGCCGCCCTGAGACACGCGGTGCTTCTCTTCAGGCCCACAGACCTGTCCTGCGGCCACAGGGCTGATCCAGATGGCGCAGCAATCCTCAGAGACTGAGCAGGGAGACAAGGAAGAAATGAGGCCGACTTTTCCTGGCTCCACCGTCGCCCCTCTGGGCGCCCAGCCCATCTCCATGGTGACTGGGTGCTGCAGGTCTGAGGTGCAGAGAGGCCGGGCTGTAAATGCAGAAAGGTCAGCCCTCCTTGACCCTGCCTTTCCCCCTCTTGGTTCCCAGTGAAGCACAGAGAAGCCAGTGATGAACGACAGCTTTTTGGGCATCTGGGGACACCAGGGGCCTCTGGCTGCTCTGGCTGGAGTTTTGCCTTACCTGCAGGATCTTGGCCAAGTTGCTTAACAGCCGTAACCCTGCCTGTGTGGAGTCACAGAGGTGCCCACACCAGCCTCATTCATCCGATGATTAGAATACTGCGGTACTGTATGTGCGCCCATTTTACAGACAAAGAAACTGAGGCTTTGTGAAGTGAATGACCTCCCTAAGGTCATGCAGCTAATAAAGGGTAGAGGTAGAATTCAAACCTAGGCCTATTAAGCTCCAGCACTCTTGCTTCAAAGCTCTATAATCTCAGGACATAGAATAGAAATGATCACTTACTATAGGGAATAGGAAACTGGCTCAGAGAGGTCCAAGGACCTGCCAAATTTTATACATGTGGAAAGCAGGAGAGCCAGCCTGCTTTTATCACCACTCCAAAGTCTATTTTGCTAGAAAAAAGCAGAGGGGGGCAGGGTGGGGATGGGAGCCCTGAGTGAGTAAACGATCTCAAAATTTTCCTCCAGCTGAGACACTTTTAAAATCTGAGTTGGGGGCTGGCAAGATAGCTCAGTGGTTTAAAGAACCTGCTTAGGCAAGCTTAGGCAAGTGCTCAGGGACCACGGTTTGATCCCTGGCACCACATACTGCGCCAGCCCCATCCCCAGGGTGGGCTCAGCTGGCCACAAAAAAGTAAAATAAAATAAAATAAAACCTGAGTTGGGGCAGAGTTGAAGATGAATGGGTGAAAATACAGACACTTGCCTTTTACTGTTGTTGTTTGTTTGTTTGTTTGTCTTTCTGGGACAAGGTCTTATGCAGTTGAAGCTAGCCTCTGGCTCACCTCTAGCCCAGGCTGGTCTCAAACTCGCAAGAATCCTCGTGCCTCAGCCACCCCGCCCAGCCTCACTACCACTGTTGTTCATGCCTTCTGACTCAGGAACTCACGGGGCTGCCACCCCCTTCCCCTTTCAGCCTCGTCCCTTTCTTGGATGATTGAGTTTGCCGGGCATCAGTGTGTGGACAGTGTGCGCCGATCCTGGGAGCAGGCAGAGCACACGTGGGCACCAACACTCACGGGCATGTGTTACACACCACACTCGCTGGCCCAAAGCATGGGACGATCCTCTCGGGGACTTCAGGCTGCAGGGCACCCCGCCAGCCTGGGAACTTCGGCCTAGGCCTGGCGCAGGACACACCCCAGGGGAGGAGCTACCTTTCCAGGCCCGGCTCCCGCCCTCGGCCGGGCCAGATCGCGCTCCCGCAGCTCCGGCCGCCTGGACAATATGGCCCACGACCATCCCTCCTGCACGCTGGAGCCGGAGCACGTCCAGCGCCTGCTGCTGTCTTCCCGGGAGGCCAAGAAGTCCGCCTACTGCCCCTACAGCCATTTCCCGGTGGGAGCCGCCCTGCTCACTGGGAACGGGCTGATCTTCTCGGGTAAGGGCCGGTGCCAAGTCCTCTCCTACGAAGTCTGGGTTGGGGTCAGAGGAGGATGCGCGAGTGCCCAGGTGAGCCGAGGGCGAGCACCGTTCCCCTGCCCGCGCTCTCCTGGCTGCCCTGCCTCTCCTGCCTCCCTGTGGGATGACAGTGTGACCACGACCGGCTGGGAACTCTCACCGGGTTGGGGAAGGAAGTTTGCAGGGAGGCAGGAGGAGAGGCCAACATCAGGAGCATGGGTTTGCACGCCTGGTGCCCCAAGGCTGTCACCCTGGCTTTCCCTGTGCCTAGCTGTTGAAGCTGCTCTGTGTTGTATCTGCAAGTCCTCACAGGTGAGCTCTGACCTAGGTGTATGCCCCTGTATAGAGAAAGAAACAGGCCCAGAAAGGTGACATGATTTGTCCGAGGTCACAGGGGCTAGTGGTGGAGCCCAGGGCTGGCCTGGGGTCTTCCCCACACCCACAGAACTGGGGATAGTCGGGTATGCTAGCGCAAATTTGTAATCCCAGCACCCAGGAGGCTGAGGCAGGAGTATCTCTGTGAATTTGAGACTAGCCTGGGCTACAAAGTGAGCTTAAGATAGTGAGACCCTGTTTCAAAAAGACAAAAACAAAACAGAGACCAAGACAGCTGGGAAAGAAAGGAGGAACCACCAGGGAGCTGCAGCCCCAGCACAGGGTCTTCAAGAACAAAAGTCAGGAGACTCTTAGGTGTCCAGTAGTGGGTGGCAGCCTGGGTGAGAGGAAACTGAGGGTGCAGGGAGCCCCTAAGCTCCCCTTGAGGCTTGCTGGGCTGAGGACAAGCTCACCTGGGGCTGGGGGCGTGGTCCAAGGAGAAGCACTTTCCTAAAAAAAAATAATAATAAAGGAGTAAGCAAATCTCAAATCTCACCCAATAACTCTTCTAATTTCTTTCTGCTAAACTGAGAGCATTCTCCCTCAGGACAGCAGGGGACTAGGGGACAACACCCATTTGCATCTCCTGCCTGTTGCGGTTCTGTCCTCGGGTTCATGAGTCAGCTGGTTCTCAATTATCTTTGAGCAGGAAAAAGAACCTTGACTGGATGCTGGGTTATAAAGGAAGATAACACTTGTCCGTTTACCCCTTACAATCCTGCAGGGCTGAGATGGGAACTGAGGCTCAGAGAGGGGCAGCGCCCAATATCACAGAGCTGGTTCTAGACCTGGAGTTCCAAGACTCCAAATCCTGCTCTCCATGGGTGGTAAAGGATCACTAACCAATGGTGTTGCGTGGAAGGGAAGACCTGAATGCTGGGCATGGCAGCACATTGCTGTAATCCCAGCACTAGAGAGGCTGAGGCAGGAGGATTTTTCCATGTTTAAAGTTAGCCTGACTAAATTAGACTTTGATGAGCACTGAACATTAAGCAACACAGCAACAACATGACAACGTAGAAGGTTATAAAGCCTCGAACTTGAAATCAGCCCCTGAGTCTTTCAAGAGCCTTCACAGCTGCTCCAGGTACTACATAAAGCCCACTCTTGCCCCGGCCTCTCCATGAACCTCTCCTGGGCCACTGAGCGGGGGGAGTCACCAGTGCCCCTGGACCTGGTGTTGCAGTCAGAGGCTGTGTCCTGGATCTTTGTACCACTGACCTCCTCCTGCTGGTCCCCAGCCCCTACCCAACCCAAGCAGACACTTAGTTTTTGCTGATACACTGATTGGAGGAATGAAGGAGTGGTCCTTGAAGATGAATGAGTTTGGAGTGCCAGGAGGAGAAGCCACCAGGGGCAGGTGGGGATGGACAGAGTCCAGCGTGCCGGGCCACAGCATTTCCAGCAGGGCTGCCTTTCCCCTTGTTTTCCAGCATTCAGACTGGTGTCCTACTGGGACAAACAGGTGGCCAACAACACCATCCCTCAAAAGCGAGGGCTTCCCCGTGCCACACGATACTCTGGCCTCTTTTTCTCTGCTTTAATCCACACAAGAAAAGGTGCACCTTCCCTTGAAAGTGACACCTGGAAGCTCCTTCCAGAAAAATCCATGCCTTGGGCACCCTAACATTGACCCGTCCCTGCAATAAGCACTTGCCAGTTCATGTACCAGGTACTAGAGATGTTACAATGAGCGAAGATGACACAGTTCCCGTCCCCATAGAGCTCCTCTGCAGGTAGGAGCTCAGCCGACGGTGAATGAAAGAACAGAGTGACCTGTTTAAATTGCACAGAAGGGCCTGGTGTCACCATGGAATGGACCACTTAGGGACATCATGGGAGGCCCGGGGTAGAGTGAAGGCTCTGGAGTGAGCAGCTCCTGGGTTTGAATTCTGGTGCCATGATGTGACCCTGGGCAAGAACTGTCACCCCTTTGAGCCTCAGATTCCGTGTTTATAAAGTGATCCTTGCAGGGTTACTGTGAGCGGAGCTGGCGTCCTGGCACAGTGTGGTGGCCCCCGTGTCCGAGTACGCTGTCACCCCCGGTTGTGAAGCTTTCAGTGAGTGAGTGCTTATCAAGTGCTTGGCACTGTTTCTAGCTAGAAACTGTTACTGGGGTTTTGGGGTAAAGACCCCAACTGGGCTTGGCCACTGCACCCATAATGCTAATCAAGGACACGAGCAGAGGTGAGGGACAGGAAAGGAGCATTACTCAGCATGGCCATGCCACATGGACACATAAAGAAGTTTATGATCTGTCTTCTAGGGGCTGACTCCAACCTTGGGTTTGCTACAAGAGGGAACAAGGTAAGGGTTGGAGTTTTGCACAGCTGAGGTAGGAGGGTGTATAACTGGCACCATTCATGATCTTGTCACCGTGGTCTGGACCTGTTCTAGATTCTGGGAGAGCCATTGTTCAATGAGAGGGTGGTTGAGTTCCCTCCGTGAAATGACAGTGCCTCCTCTGGGGACAGCCTCAGTCCACAGCCACGGAGCATTCACTCCTGTTTGGGAAGGCTGTTTCATCATGGGAGGGTCTGAGGCTCTGTTTTCCTGCAATCTGAGGTCACACAGTCTTAAGACGATGACTTCTAGGCATTCCTCCAAGGTGTCTAGACCTGGATGTTGTAAGAGCTGGCAACTGGATGTCCAAGTGAACGCTGAAATTAGTTACTGAACTCTTATCTTCAGTCTTGAAGAAGGATGATTGGGCAAGGCAAACTCAGGGCTGACAAGGATTGTATTACTCATTTTATGTATTTGGTACAGGGTCTCACTGTGCAGCTCAGACTCACAGTGATCCTCCTATTTTCAGCCTTCCCATTGCTGGGAGTGCAGGCATGGGCCATCATGCCCAGTCTTGGCAGCCCGCTCAGCGCAGCAGGGGCAGGGCCAGCACAGCATGTGATGCTGGGGATGGAACCCCAGTCCCTGTGATTGCCTAAGCAGGTGCTTAGACCACTGAGTTATCTCATCGGCCTGTATTACTCATTTTAAACAGAGACTCCTTAAGTGCTAGCATGCCTATAGGTAGACCTGGGCAAGGATCTGACTCCACATGTTAAGAGACTAAAAGGAAATAGATTTTAAGCATGAAGACAGAGACACCAGGCTTTATTCTGCTTTTGCTTACCCAGTGGGCATGTGTAGGCCCAGACTGTAAGCCTCGTTTACACAATGAGGATGTTACAAAAGGTGGCTGCTGCTTGTTCTGTTAAAGGTGGTGGTGGTATTTGGAGGAAGAAGGTGGAGGACTTTGGAAGGCCAAGCAAAGACATCGAGATTTGGTAAGGTCAGAAAGAGAGAGCCAAGGAATGTCACTGAGGAGAAGGGTAACGTAAAGCTTACCCTGCTTGAGGTCTGCTCATCTGGAGAGGTCTGGGCCAGAGGACACTGCATCGGGGTGATGTCCCTTCTCGCCACTGACTTACCCAGTCTGTGTGTCGCTTGTCCCTTAACTGGTTCTGGGTTAAGGATTGTGGACAACATGAATGGATGGCTTGGGCCAGGACTGTTGGAGGTGGAAGAAAACGGGAGGGAAGATGGGAAAGCAATTGTGTGGGGCATATGGATGGTGCCCACACAGGTTTGAACAAGAAGGGGTGGGCAGGTTTGGACATGAAGGAATGTGGTTCAGGATTTGCAGCCGTGGAACAGTGGAATGACGATACTGACCAAGGTGGGAAGCTGAAGCCAGAGCTGGGCTGTGCTGGTGACATGAGGTGGGCAGGGCCTGACAGCCATACTCATCCTCCATGAGGGAAGAGAATGAGTATCACACCCAGTAGTCAAAATGCTTTCCCTTGTCAGTGACAGAAACCACCAGAACCAAAGCAGGCCAGGGTAGCTCTCTTCTCAGAGCAGAATGATCCAGGAACTCAGCTGCCAACATCCCCTTCTTTATCCTTGTAGGTATGGTTTTAGGTCCCCTCCCCATCCCTCTCCATCCTAAAGGTGGCTTTTCCCCAAGCATCAGAGAATATAGGTGCAGGAAACTTCTGGTTTTCAACCTCACAGTCTCAAAACCAGATAGGAGAAATTTGGTTTTTGTTCATTTCAGATGGAAAAAATTCCAGGAATGGGCTCTGATTGGTCCATTTCTAATCATAGGCAGGTCCCTGGGCCAATCACTGTTGTCTGGGTGGGCGGGTCATATGATGGAATTATGTGATTGGGTCAGCTGATTCACCTATCCCTTCTCCCTGGGGAGTGGGTGGGTGTATTGCTACAGAAGGGGCATGGGATACCATGCAGAGGAAACCCAAGCCTTAGTTCCATGATTCCAAATGCCCTGCTCTTTTGCTGCTCCTTGCTGCAGGGTGGTACGTGAAAGGGACAGGGAGAATTGTGCCTAGCAGAGTGGACAAAGGGAGGGCATTTAGTAGAGTTCTTGGATCTCTTTAGAAGACAGGAAGTGGGCCAGGCACAGAAGGGAGTGTGGGCAGAAGTCAGGTAGACTTGGAGTAGGAGGGATCTGATCACGGGTTGAATTCATTAGGATGCAGAAAAGCCATCACTGATTTAGATATTTTGAATTCACATCTTGCAGCCATACAGGTGCTTAGTTCTGTGACTTTCTCCTGATGAACAAAAAGACCAACCTCCCTGGAGTTTCCACAACAGAGGCAGCTGGCGTCCCCTCCAATTCCAAAGCAAGTCTGGCAGCGAAGAAAGCTTTGCTGTCATAACCTCATAATAATCATCATTTTCCTTTTATTACTCGTATCCTAGCCAGGGCCTGGGGCCCCTCACAGCTTAGCCACTGGATAATCATAAAGAACTTCAGTTACATTCTCAGGATATACAGCCTCCTGGTGACAATCCAGGATGGCTCATGGGAGAGCAAGGGAAACTCGGGGCTGGGGGCAGAGGTTCACTGGTGAAGAAAGAGCCGCGGGAGGAAAGGGAAATGACACCAAGAAGAGAGGCTGGGCAGGGCAGAGCAAAACTGGGAGGTCAGGGAGGTGGAGTCAGTCCTGGACACATGGCAGGCGCTTCATGGTGTTTACGGAAGGCCAGTTGGGAGATGGAGAGGGAAACGGTGCAGGGTCAGCCCTTGGTGCACTGCCTGAGAAGCCCCTGCCCCCAATGTGCACCTGGCAGAGAGACCACTACAGCATTGGAAAAGATCTTGGGACAGGGCCCAAACACAGGACTCCTTGGTTGTGGCTGCTGCCAACTCTTGGCTGGCAACATCCAGGGGACAGGAGACCTTCGCTTCTTCAGTTCATGACTTTAGAGGGGTGGCCTTTCCCCTTTTCCTCCTCCTCTGCTCTTCATCTAGCATTTGGGGGGGAGCAACACTTTACCGGGCCAGGGGTGATGAGTTCTGTCAAAACAAACCACATAAAATGTGGTTTGACATCAGAATGCCCTGGTTCAATGCCGGATCCAGCTTGCCTTGGCTTAACCCATCAGTCATCCTATCTTTAAATCATCTTTCTAAACCAACCACTGCTCTTCTGATTCCTTCCCTGGGCTCCCTCTTTCCACCGAGAGCTGTTTTGCACCATCCACAGTGGGTGACTGACCTCAAGCCCTGCACCCCCGTCCCTGGCATTTCCAGGGTGCTCTAACCTGCTTCCTGTCCTTACTACACCCCCAGCCACACCCCTGTTACTCTCTGTTCCTCATCACCAGAGAACACCAGTTGGTTCCCTCGCCTGTCAATCCAAAGGGATTCATTGCAAAAATGAGCTTAACTAAAAGACCTTGACATTGTGGTTGAGTTAGAACCACGGTTCATCCCAGGTACATGGCATTTCTCTATGCAGGGAGTTCTCAGATGCTTTCCATGGCCCTCAGCCTCAGTAGCTCCTTGTTAAACATGTGAAATCTAAGCCAAGGCAAGCTGGATCCGGCTAAACATGTGAAACATGTGAATTACTGGCACATGCCTGTAATTTCAGCACTCAAGAGGCTGAGGTAGGAGGATCACTGAATGTTCCAGGAAAGCCTGGGCTACAAAGTGAGCTCAAGCCCAGCCTGAACTGCATAGCAAGACCCTGTCTCAAAAAGAAAAAAAAAAAAAAGATAAAAATTAAGAAATCCTTCCAGCCAGGTGTGGAGGTGTACATATGTAATACCAGGCAAGATGATCACAGGTTTGAGCCTAGCCTGGGAAACTTAGTGAGATTCTGTCTCAAAATACAAAATAAGACTGGGCAATATTGGAGTCGGGGAGATGGCTCAGTGCAATAAGTGCTTTCCTGGCAAGCACAAGGGCCTGAGCTCAATCCCCAGTTCCGCAAAAAAAAAAAAAAAAAAAAGACTGGGCAAGATGGTGCATGTCTTTAATCCCAGCATTCAGGAGGCTGAGGCAGGAGGATTGCCACAAGTTCAAGGCTAGCTTGGACTACCTAGTGAGTTTAAGACCAGCCTAAACTAGACTGCAAGACTCTGTCTCAAAAGCAAACAAAAACTACAAACAAAAAAATTGAAAAACACAGCACAAAAGCCCTGGGATCAGTGCCTACTGCCAAAAAATAAAAACAAACTAAAAATAGTCTACCCCTGGGCTGGGAGTGATAGAACTCCTGCCTAGCGTGTGAGGCGCAGTGACTCATGGGAAGAAAGAAAAGAAGATTGCAGAAGCTTCTGGTGCTCACTAGCTCATGGGCACTAACCACTGCTCTAATCTAATGTTCCTCAAAAAAGAGAGCGGGTACAGCACCCTCTGGCTTTGCATTCTTCTCTGACTGTCTGAGTCATGACAATGTCCCACCCCACACCTGCCTTAAGCACCAAAATAAGACCTTGAGGAATTGCCATGGAGAACAAGAACAGCTCTCTGTACCTGACAGGCCAGTATGTGTACCCCGACTTCCTGGCCCCGGCCTCAGTTTCCCTTCTGTAAGATGGGGCTACAACAGTGCCTGCCTCAGCCAGCTGACTGGTGCAGCATCCCACAGAGCGCTGCCCTGGTAAACAGCAGCCAAGAAGAATAACAGCATTTGCATTGGACTATTATCTGGTCCAGGCTGATAATTATGGATCCTGACTTGACATCATTCCAGTCTGTCCCTTGTGTGAATTTCAGAGTAAGCAAAGACAATACCAGGAATGGAGCTGGATTTCCTAGATGGATGATGATCTGTCTTCTGGACTTAGGGAAGCAAAAGAAAACATTCTGATCTCTCAGGATTGTGGAATGTGGCCTTCTTCTTCCCGCTAGTGGTGGACGACAGTGGAGAATCACACTTGAACTTGCAAGAGACCTGATATACAATTGTTCCCTTGTGTATCTGAGATCTAGCACCAAAACGAGACATCCCATTCATTCAGTAATCAATAACCATCTGCTATGGATTAAGTCAAAAGCATCCTCCCAAAGTCCCATGCAATCGAGGTGGGGCTTCTAGAAAGTGATTGGGTCATGAGGGTGCTGTAGCTGACCAGCTGTCGGGGGGTCTGGGTGGAACAGATGGGTTACTAGCATATGATGTGGAAAGACATATCACCTTCCTGTTGCCTCTCTTCTCTGCTTCCTGGCCACCGTGATGCAAGCAGCTGCCCCTCCTCTCTTCTGCTCTACCATGCTGTTTTCTTCTTTGCAGCCAGTGGGCCATGATTTTTAACTGTAAGCCAAAATCAACCTCTCATCCTTTCAGTTGTGAGTGTCGGGTATTGTGTCTTAGCAATAAAAGAGTGACTAAGACACCATCTTGGTTGGTTCAGGCTGTTATAATGAAAAACCAGAGGCAGAGTAGGTTGAGCAACAGACATCAGTTTCTCGTAATTCTGGAGGTCAGGAAGTCCAAGATTGATGTGCCACAGGTTTGGTTCTTGGTAGGGAGTCTCATCCAATCTCTGTCATCCATCTTTCCCAGGCAGAGAGAGGGGGCTATGGTGTGTCTTCCTCTCATTGAGGCACCTTAGTGTAAAATCTGATTCTTTTCTTATAGTCCCATCATAGGGGTGCCCCCTTCACTGCCTCCTCTTAACCTGATTACCTTCCAAGTTCTTACCTTCTAATGTCATCACACAATGAGTTAGGGCCTCAATATGAGACTTTGAGGGGACACAACATTCAGTCCATGACAGTAACTAAGATCCTCTTTCTCCCAGGCCAAGGGCACACTGCTACACAGGATGCAGACAAGTTTAGGCCTTGGCTGTGGGTAGCTCCATTTGAGGTTGAAATCTGTCAATATCATTTTGCAAACGAGGGCACCAGTCCTCAAAGAGGACCCAAAATCTTCAGGGCCAGTAGGACAAGGGGCCCAGGGGCTAAACAGAACCTCAGGGCCGTTCTTGCAAAGCTTGAGTAATAGAACACTTGAGTGTAATCACTTATGAAACAACCTCTCACCTGGCCCTCAAGATGTTTTACATACAATCAAGAGAAATCCCTCCAAATTTGGAGGAGAGCTGGTAGTGGTGCGTAAGTCTAGGCAGGTGACAGAGGTGTTTAAGGAAGTAATTTTAGGAGTAATCAGGAAACAGGCAAGGGAGACAAGTGGAGAAGAAGACTCACTCACCTCTTCACTCAGCTTCCATTGGTCAAGCAGAGAAGCTAAGCAGGAAGGAGACCCTCGTAACCCACGTAGGGTCAAGAAGATAGCTCAGCAGTGTAAGTGCCTGCCTAGCAAGCACAAGGTCCTGAGTTCGATCCACGGTATTGAAAAAAATAATCTATGACCTATGTAACGAGAGGCAGGGAGCAGAGAGCACCAGGTTATATAAAGGCAACATGGCATGGAACTTATTGTGCCGGGGTGCAGGCAGACAGAGAGTGTGATAGGACCAACTGCTCTGAACAAAAAGAAGTGTGTCCCTTTTATAGGGATGGAGAGAAGTAGGCAAGGGACATTAGGTGGAAAGGTCCCAATTAACATCAGTGGTCAAAGTTCTTAGGAAGGAGCTGGGCATATAGCTTGGCAGCATAAGCACCTACCTGGCAAGTACAGGGTCCTGAGTTCAATCTCCAGTGTACACACACACATGCACACACACACACACACACACACACACATGTTCTCAGGAAGTCTTGCACTTCAATGACCAGAGTCCTTGAAGTGTCCAGTGTAAATTCTCAGGTATCTCCAGAAGTCCCCAGATGTCCCAGAACCTGCAAATGTCCTTGTCCTATCTTATCTCCGCAACATCCTGTGCTTGCTGATGCCAACCTCGGGGGCTGAGCTGAGGTTACTTCAGACAGTAGTGCTCCTGCTGGCAGGCAGTTTGGGGGTTGGAAGAGTCAGGTCCGATTGGAGCCTTACAGTAATATTGTCACCACCCAGTGTGGGTCTGTGCTTTATGGGTAATGGAAGTTAAAGCTGATGGGACAGTATGAGTTTACAGGCAAAAAATTTCATTAGAAAGTAAGAAGCCAGGGGCCAGGCATAAGTGCCTGCCTGGCAAGTGCAAGGTCCCAAGTTCAATCCCTGGTTAAAAAAAGAAAAGGAAAGAAAGAAAGAAAGAAGAAAGAAAGAAAGAAAGAAAGAAAGAAAGAAAGAAAGAA
>NDGN011548200.1:2880-15021 GCA_002564285.1 Tympanoctomys barrerae | reverse complement strand
CTCCTCTGCTTTTTATTGTCTTGCTATTACAGCAGAAATGGTGTTCCACATGACCTGCAATGTATGAGAGGTCCCCAGCCCCCAAGTGCCCACTTCCTACAATTCCTTCCTTGTTTGAGAATACTTCACTTTCTCTTGAGAACTATGTTTTGGAGCCTGCATATTTTCTGTCCCTCGTTTTTCTGTATCCTGAGGGACAGTAGCACCAGGCAGCAGCCTAAAGAATTCCCCGTGTCCCCACGCCCCTCTATGACACCTGGCAAGCACTCTGAGGGTTTCTCCCTCTAGTCAGTGCCGGCACTGGAACTCCACTCACACTAGATCTTCTCCTGGGGGGGGCGTGGTCTCGGTATAGCCCTGAGCTCACTTCCCACTCTTCGGCCACCATGCCATCCAGTGGCCCCTTCTGGCTCTTTGCTGAGGAAGGGGTGGGGGCACAGTGAGCTGTCAGCTTCGGCTTCAGAAAGACCAGGGAGGCTTTTACAGGGCGTGAGGACAAGAGGAAGCTGCTTGGCCTCTTATCTCTGAACGCTTTCTCTCCGTGGCCAGCACTTTGGAGAGTATGCTGCTACCTGATGACATCATTAGTTGTCATTTGCACTTGGCGATTGTTTTGTTTGTCTTCATTATTTTGTATTCATTTTGAGTAGAGGGGAGGGAAATACTGTGTAATTCAAACTACCATTTCAAATAGAGCTGTACTGGGGGTCCTAACCATGGGGCTAGACCTGGACACTGAACCAAAACCCGCAGACCCTAAGCACAGGACTGCCTGGATCCCGGGGGTGAGGGGCAGCAGACCACAGCCAGCCCTGCCCCGCTGGCTGCCACATGCTCACCCTCACAGCCCTGGCTGCTGGCTGCTGAAGACCTAGGGCCTTCCTCATAGGCTCGGTAAAGTCCTTACGATCCCTAAAGGCTCCCAGCAAATGCACGAAGAGTTAGTAAGAACCTGATTTTCTTCACAAGGAATCTTATTTGATTGCCATAAACATATTTCCCAACAAACTGCACTAAGTAACAAAAGCTGAGGAGCTAAAGTGAGTGTTCAAAGAATGGTTACCAAGGTAGTCTCACAGGATTCTGTGAGCAGAGGAGCATCTATGGCTACTTACGAACCAGGAAAGCTCTGCCTAATAGGGACATGGAGATTTCACAATCAAGCACATCAAAATCCTCAATTCACTAGTGCCTGCTTCTGGTGGCTGATACATTGTGTCAACTTGGCCGGATCCTGTGCAGTTCCACACCCTGGGGGCCTCATGGGAGGGAGGAAGGCCCACGCTAAGGCAAGACACTGGGCCTGCCTCAGAGTGACTCAGCACCAAAAGGGGATCAAAAAAGGGCTTGAGGAAGGAGTTGGCATTCCACTTGCTCAGAGGAACTTCAGTCTTCACAGTCGGCTTGCGCTTCACCTCCTGCCTTGCAGCGCAGCCTCTTCCACCTCCGCTTGGATCCTTCAGCTTCTGTCCTTCAGCCTTCCATGGAGGCCGATCGGCCAACTGATAAGAGACTTGCACGGAACACTGCAGTGAGCTTCAGACCTCGGGACTGAATCCTTCAGTCTCAGGTGTGCATATGCCCTCTGCACGCTTCTGCATCCAACTCTGAGGCTGGCCGTTGTAAGCCAATCTTGTAATTTCTCATACCTTCATACATCTTGGGTTATATCTGTTTCTTGCATTATATCTGTTCCTCTAGTAAAACTCTAGTACACTCCTGTTTCTAAAATGCTCTTTCCAAGATGACACTTTTAAGTATAGAATATACATTCTCTCCGTGATTTTCCTTATCTATATATAACAATATATATAACACCTAAATATGTTTAAATGTTGAATAACTGAACGAATTAGATGTAGGTTCTTTCTGAACACTAAAGACATGAAGCTTTTACATGCCTGAAGAAAAACACTAGGACTTACCCTAGCACTAACATTTCCTGAGACAGCTTGTGAGCTGCCAGACTCGGGGACACCTGAGAAAACCAACTCGGAGGACTGACTGACTTGGGCTCACAGTGACGGAGGATCCAGCCCACCATGTGCTGGCTCCATTGCCTTCAGGCCCACGTGAGGCAGAAATATCACAGAGGAAGGCAGGGCAGGTGACAGCGGCTCACCAGTGGTGGCCAGGACAGGCCGCATCGCATGGGCCTCACCCTGCTGCTCCTGCTCCTCCGGAGCAGCCTGCTGCTTTGTGCCGCCCACGTTCAGTGCAGGTCCCACCTCCATTTGCCATCTCACAGGCCAACCAGCACTGAAAACACCCTCACAGACACACACAGTGTGTTTCTCTAATTCCCAAGGCTTCTCTCAATCTCATCAAACTGACAATTAGGATTAAAAACAAGAGACTAGGGCTGGGGGGAGATAGCTCAGTGGTCTAGGCGCCTCCCTGGCAAGTGCAAGGACTCGGGTTCCATCCCAGTACCGCATGCTGTGGTAGCCCTGGAACTCTGGGTGCACCATGCTGGCCACCAAAATCAGGCGCAGCGGTGCACACCTGTAATCCCAGCACTGGGGAGACTGAAAGGAGATCACTATGAGTCCAAGCTGCGTAGTGAGACCCTGTACCAAATAAATAGATTAAAAACAAGAAATTTTACTTCAAACTAAATGAAAATATAAGGTGCCACTCTAGTCGAAACAATGTAAAATGTTCACCCCATCTCACTGTACAATTGATTATATTCCGCCGCCAAGTCTTCAGACAGGAGCAGGCTTTACATGATGCTGTACTACAGCCTGGGCACGGCGTGCTCCAAAAGGCCATGGTTCCAGCTTGGCAATGTTGGCAGGCGTGGAAACCGCGTTGCTCCACAGCCAGGTGGTGAGTGGCTCTGCCCCGTCCTGCACACAGAGCCACAGCAATCTGGCCCCAAGACAGACCTTCCCTGTGTAACCCAACTGATTCGGGGATCTGCTAGAGCACTGGGAAGCTGCCACATACAGTCGCTCACAGCTCCATTTAAAATATTAGAAAAAGATATACATTAGAAATGTAAACAAGAGGGCCATGATGTTCCCCTTCATTCATTCAACAAGTACTTATTCAATATTTACAATAGCAACTGCTTTTTCTTTTCTTCTTTTCAGGCTAGTAGATTAAGTAGCCAAAAGCAGATCAGTCAAGACTGCACTAAGGAAAGTTTCTATGCATCAACAGTCATTATTTGCTTTCCATTTCATTCTCATCATGTGATATGTGATGTATATTTGCATTCTCCAGCTCAGATTTCCGTATTTATTTCTTCTAAATATACATGTTTATCATATTCATGACATTAGTAATGTTTATCATCATTCACTTTATATTAAATCGTACCTTGATTTTCTTCTCTTGCACAGACTTACTGATGCGTTCTCTTAGGGGTTTCATCAATGAATTATCCACTTGCGTGGGAGAGCTACGTTATAAATAAATAATAAATAAAGGTAAAAATGTGCTGCTGTGGCCCAAACGCTAAGACGAGGTGGGACCCCTGGCCGGCGATCAGCGGATGGGCGCTTGGCCCTCACGGATGGGCTCAGCGCCCAGAAAAGGAGCTCAAGGGAGCGTGCTGCCCACGAGGACAGGCAGCAGGGAGCAGTGGCAGTGGCCCGCTGGCACCAGGTCCTGCACCTCCCCAAGCGTGAGACACAAACCTCCGTCACTACCAGATTGCACAGCCAAGTGAGCGCGCCCCAGCAGCCCCAGTGCACCAAGACGCCCAGAAATGTAAGGGGCTTTCAGACCAGTTCCCCTAAATACCAACGATTTGCTCAATCAATTCAGTAACCACGTCCTGTACTTTATTGGTAAGGGGCTGCGCGAGGAGCTGGGAGGATAGAGCTGATCTGTTCCTCAGCTGTGGCCGCACAGCGCGAGGCCTCAGGAAAGGGACAGACATCTGCGCAGCTAGAACTCAAAACAGGGGACCTCAAAAGAGAACAAGAAACGCTGCAAGTCCAAGAAGGCACAATGCAAGAGATTCCTGGAGTTGATCACATCAGCCTATATTGCCAATCAAATTAATCTCTTTATTGTTTTAGGCTTCAGACCAGTTTTCTGAGCAGTAGCTCCTGAAGGATGCAGAAAACATCAAATAGTGGGAGAGTTTTATGAAAATTCTCCAAGATGTACTGCATACCATGTAAAATAATTTCCTATCGCTTCTCAGCCTTCTAGCTAAGACCGTGTGTAAAATTGCCCATCTTCCCAGAAGCAAACATCTCTGAAAAGTGGCACCACCCTGTTAGGTGACTGACTTATCTGAGTTAAAACTGGGGAGTCCCTGCTGTAGGCTGAGCTGTGCACACCCCCGCAAACACAATGTTCAAGCCTCAACCCTGAAATGCAACTGCTTTTGGAGACAGGGCTTTCTGTGTTATCACTTGCCCTTAAAGAGGTTATCACAGTAGGGGCCGGGGAGATGGCTCAGGGGAATAAGCACTTCCATGGCAAGCACAAGGGTCTGAGTTCAATCCCTGGCTCCACGAAAAAAAAAGAGGTTATCACAGCAGGACCCCACCCACTCTGATGAGAGAGGTGACCTTATCAGGGGACACACACATCAAGGAAAGGCCACGTGGGCACAAAGACATCAGCACCCCCGCAGCGAGACCCTCACCAGCAGCCGTCTCTCCTGGCCCCTCACCTCACCTCACGCTTCCTGGCTGAGTCCCCACTGGGGCTCTTCCTACTGCAGCGGCCAGGATGGTGTCAAGACCGTACACACCACACCAGCACTAATTGAGCAAATATTTTTTCTCATGATGGGAAGATGAAAACCAGTAAATGTCAATCCCAAGGTAAGTCTGGTGTGTATAATTTAAGTGAAAGCACTTAGCAAAGTTCTTCATGTACTGAAAATAAATATTTTCTCAAAGCCAAAAGCAAAGAATAAAAGAAAAGCCACCAAAACCAGAAACAAAAAATAGTTTAAAAAATAAAACCAGAAACACCTAAATGTTACTTGTTCCCCCTAGCACGCCTCTGCGCCTCAACGGGTAATCTCTAACTTTTGCTTCCTTCACACTCTGCTAGTTTCCAAATTTCCCACCAGGAGCAAGTGTTTCTTTTGCAGTCAGTAAATATTTTCCCAGACCTTCTCTGGTGCTCACATCCGTGTACACAGGGCGTCCATGTCACTCACCTGAAGAGTGTGAGGACAGACGTCCCGTCGCAGCGGGCTGTGCTCCCGTCGCCGTACAAAAGCTCCGCTGTGTTTCCGGCAGGCACTCCGGCTGCTGCTTCGTCCAGAAGAACCAGTAAGGCTTTCACAGTGTCCCTGCCGCAGTAGGCAGTGCCGTGGTTGATGGCATGAGCTTTAGGCTAGAACAAAAAGCATCAATCCCAAACAAATGTAAATATTGTGTATTGAAAACATACACCAAAGGAAAAAAACTATGTAACAACCGCCCCGGCTGTGGGCGCCTGCCACACTGGTCCACTGCCCGTGCCACTCTTCTCCCCACTGCATTTTGAGGTTACACCAAATAACCTGAGGAAAGCAGCTGTGAGGCACAGGACACTTCTCCTGTAAGCTACAGATGAGCAATCTTATTAATTTTCAGATGCACAAGAATGGCAACATCAAAGGAAGACATTTTCTGGTCAAAATAACATTAGGCTTTCAGTCAGGAAAATCTTGGTGTTGCCTATTATTCTAAAGGAAGCTGAGCTTCTGGCTACCTGAATACTTACTGCACAGACTGTTGTTAAGGCCTCAACAAATGTGCAAAGGAAAGCCAGCTGACACTCGTTCATTCCGTGGCCAGTGGTCAGTGCGCGGGTCCCGAGCCTTATGTCTGAGCAACAGCTCTGACAGCAAACGCCCCGCCCTGCAGGAACCCGGATCTGCTAACTGAGGCGCGCTGACCCTGCCCAGGATGCTAGCACAGAATCACGCAGCGTGCGCTGCTTTCTGACCACCTCAGCCCCAGCACACACAGCGGACAGAGCCAGGCACTGTGGCGTCCAGGACGATGGCACCGAGGGGCATGGAGGCAGGACACAGCACCTTCAGGAGCGGGCGACAGCAAGGTGGGGAGCACAGTGAAAGGAGGAGGGCAGTGAAATGTGCTGGAAAAGCTGTGTACACACCAAGAGGTTAGGACAATCGACGACAAAGGCCAAGTCCTGCCTGGCAAGCAGGGACAGAGACCCTATTTACCCTTTAGAGAAGTCACCAATAGCAAGAGCAAAATGAAGTGTATTTCAGTGTAAGAATGTTATCAAATCCTGGAGACAAGGCTACAAATTAAAAGGACATAAAGTCCAGGTCTGAACTAAGACAGCAGCACTAGAGATAAAGAAAGCAGCGAGAGCACAAAGCATTAGCAACTAGACGGGAAAAGGAGGAACACATGACACCGCGCACTGCTCGCAGCTGCGCGCAAGACGCGCCTCGCTCTCCAGAACCGAGGAAGCTGCTGAAGCTGAACTCTCTGGCAACCAGGCACGGCCGCTCCCTCCCTGTCGGGCTGGTCCTCCTTGTGCCTAAGGGGAAAAGTGGCCGTCTGCTGGGCCAGCTACAGTGGCTGAGCCACTGTCCTCAGCTCCTGTCAAGCTGGGCTTGGTCTCCTTCCTCTACCCGACAGACTTGGGCCACCACATAAACTCGAATGCACCACCGTGCCAGGATTAACCTGCCTACTGCAGTCAGACCCCGAGATCTCCACACCTTCACTCCTAACTCCACTGAATATTATCTGATTACATTTTTCAAAAACTAGTGATTTGGTGGGAAACATAAAATTAAGAACCAGGTTGTTTGCGCTTTTCTTTTTCAGGAAATGAGACAGAGTGGTGCTCTTAATTACCTGAGATTGCAGCAGTTTCTGATTTTTATTTATAATAATAATCTGGTTGTTGTTTGAGCCCAGCTAGTCAGTGGAAATGTTAACACACATGAAATAGTGGGGTACCACCCAGGAGAGCCCCCAGGATGGGGTTTCAAAGTAAAGCTGAACATACGTATCACTACAGAAGAATGACTAAAACTGGTCACTGAGAGGCATGAATGAATGAGTTATAACAGACCATTATTTGCAATCAGTAAGCAAATGTCCCGCCCTTCCCTGGGTGCCATAATGCTGCCCCACAGGAAGGGCTCCTGTTAGCTGACCACGTGGCCAGGAGCAGACCACAGCACATGCTCCCAAACCCTGCTCTGAAGCCGAAGCGCAGTGCTCAGCTTCTCCTACAATACTACAGGCTGCCACAGATTATATTTGACCATGTAAGAAAATGAAGAAGAAAGTGAATGTTCCTGGGACAGACAATGAAAAGACTGCCAGGTGTGTGGAAACCGAGGGCAGGGTGGGCGCAAGTGTGCAAAAGGAGAGTCTGCGGGGACCAAGAAGAGACACGCAACTGCTGAGCAGAAAGCACTGCTAACAGGCCCGTCGCCAGCACAGACAGAGCTCAGCACTGGCCTCAAAAACTAGGCTCCTGGGGCCGGGGAGATGGCTCAGTAGAATAAGTGCTTGCCTGGAAAGCGCAAGGGCCTGAGTTCAATCCCCAGTTCTGCCAAAAAAAAAAAAAGAAAGAAAAAGAAAAAGAAACTAGGCTCCTACAGCTGAATAAAGAGGAAATAATTGCTCTACAAGAATATTTGCTGAAAAATACCACAAATATCTTAATGCCCATCAAGAATTAAGTTTTTAGTGCTAAAAGGGATAAGGAGATTATCCAATGCCTTACTTTAATGAATACAGTTTGGACCAAAGATGTTATGATTTACCCAAGCACAACATAATCCTATTGAGAAAATTAAATTTCAACATCATCTTCGAACACAGGAAAGAGATAATCTGACTTAAGTGGCATCAACAAGCCACAGATACAAGGAACATCAGAGCGATAATGCTTTGTACAGATGACAACAAGAAGTAAAAAGCTCATTACCCGTGCAGGGCTTATGTCAGTGGGGCCCAGAGCGCCGCCCTCTTGTTGAGAATTGACAATATTTTTAATCTTCAAATCCAAATCCTGAGCAACTTCTTCTACCGCTTTGCAGAAAGAAGCCTCGCTGCTTTGGCCTTTGATCAGCTGCATCTTTATTACCGACAGTATCCGCCCCCCTGCGATGCTATGAAGAGAAAGAAGATGCTTTTATAATAGCTGTGCAAATGACAGTCGGTTTAGAGCTTGAAGAAAAAACTTTCAGCACTAATCAACACCTTTCAAACAACATAGCTTTGATCTTACAAAGCAAACAGTGAAGCATTTAAGAAAAAGATGAGGACCACCAGAAACAAAATGGTTAATGTTTTCCTAAAAGCAAGTAATTTCAAAGTTAGTTATACTTTATTTCAAGCTGAAGGGAGATGATTTAATTATGTATGTATAACAGGTCAGCCCGAGTCATTTACATGCATAAAATTTGTACCTTTGGATACTACAAAGACAATAAAAACATCTACCTCTCATTGAATCTTAAAGCCAATTCAACAAGTTATAACCCTAAGTTAGGAACCCTAAGTCACAGAGAGAGGACTTGAGTGT
Source organism: Tympanoctomys barrerae (assembly GCA_002564285.1). Taxonomy (NCBI): domain Eukaryota; kingdom Metazoa; phylum Chordata; class Mammalia; order Rodentia; family Octodontidae; genus Tympanoctomys; species Tympanoctomys barrerae. Next base: position 6,528 of record NDGN011548200.1, on the reverse strand, counting down.
CACATAAGTTGCAGGGCTTGACCAAGACCACAGGATGCTACGGGCTGCTGGGAGGTGGGGAAACTCACCCAGAACACGTGCTGTCAGACCCTCCCTGTGAAGGGCAATTGTACACAGGAGAGGGAGTTACGTGAGTTAGCAGTGGCCTAGCTAGAGGTGTCCACCAATAGGAGACAGCTCTCTTTGAAGTCACGGCACCCCAGGAGAAGGGGCCTGGTCGGAGGGGGGGGTCTCGCTGCCTGGGCACGCTGCTACACTTCTACTAAATGGCTGTTCCACAGTGGCATCAGGAACTTAATCAACGGCGACACATGCACCTTGCTGCCTTACTGAGTAAGAGAACAGTGGGGTTGCCCAAGAGAAACGGGGAATCCAGCTCTTTACATCTGAACAGCGAGGGGAATCCTAAGAAGCACCCAAGAAACGCCATGTGTGACAGTCACATACTCAATGGGCTGGTCCCAGGCTCCCTAACCATCAGTCATACACAGCTTTGTTCAAACACCAACTTTTCCCCTACTGACTCAGCATCTCTAACCAGGGCACCAAGGACTTGTTTCGCTTCCAAAGTATCACCGGTGAGCTCCAAGGGCAAGGCGGGAAAAATGAGCACTGCGGTAGAGGAGCCACACTTAACAATCCTCCTGTGCACCTTACACTTGATACACACAAAAAGGTGAGATGCCATATGTATTTGCTGCATAAATGAACACTATTCAGTGGGAAGCGTTCCACAGTAAAACAAAAAGATACATGCCTTACTAATGCAGTTATGATTTGCAGTCCTATAGTAGTTAGGGATCACACTTGGGGAACAGGCATAGAAGAACAGAATTCTCTCAGATCCCTGGGGTCTCCCTTCCTCAGAGGCACAGACACAGGCAGGGTGATGGGCAGGAAGCTGGGAGGCCAGTGAGCAGTTTGAGCAGGGTTTTCCGAGCGCTGGCACCTGGCGCCTGCATTGGGAGACAAATCCCCAGAGGCAGAGGTCGCAGAGCACAACTGCACCTCGCAGTCCGGGCAGGCCCTCCAGGAGGCGGGAGGGCTGCATCAGCTTGCACTAGACGGGGCTGCGCGCCGCACGTGTGTGAAGCTGCTTTCCTGCACCTCGTCCTAGTTAGCGGTAACACAAACACAACTGCTTTTTGTTTGCTGACCATGTACTCTGAAACAGTACTGTCCTGCAAGGCTAATTTTAATAACTTGTTTTTAAATTTTTGGAGTTTTCTACATATATAAGCTCTATGATCAAATAAGTTATTTCTTCCCTTGAAATTCTTATACTTCATTTCTCTTTCTTGCCTCACTGATCTGAATTAGCCATCAAATACTGTGCTAAAAAAAGAATGACAGCAGAAGTTTAATTTTACACTGAATGCTAAAACACTTTATAAGCTAGGCCTTTCTGGAGACCCTTTCAGTTCATCTTTACACTTGGGCACAGCCCTGCAGCGTGGTTATGTGCTCCTATTAGACCCCATCTCAGGCCTTCCTTGTGTTTTGTCCCCTCAGACTTTAGTGGTACATATTAAGTTACCCAGTATTACCAGCGTCTAGGGATTTTCAGGGAGCTGGAGTCTCACTATGCAGCCCAGGCTGGCCTCAAACTCACAGCAACCCTCCTGCCTCAGCCTCCCAAGCATTGGGGTTGTAGGTGTGCACCCTCACACTTGACTCAATCCTAGACAGAAAGAGGAGGCTGCAGATGAGCAGAACACTGGCAGCCCCGCCTCCTCACCGCACGTGTCAGAGCAGGGAAAGGAAACTGAAGCCCTGGGTGTACCCAAAGAGCGCACAGACAGACCCCGAGTGAGAACACAGCGCACTGGTGCAAAGGGCTGACCGGAAATGTCTTCTGCTGCCTCTTGTTCATTCTTTGTGACTTCAAGCGTTGGGCTTTCTGCACCACATTTAACAGCTTGACAACCTGACAGGTGAAATCAACTGTCTTTAAAAACTGAGTATGATTAAAGGTGCACCATAGAGCGTTTCAGAAATGATTCTGAAGTGTTTTAAATGCAAAAATATGTTAACATCAGGCCAGGCGTGGTGGCACATACCTGTAATTTCAGTTCTCGGGAGGCTGAGGCAGGAGGATGGCTCCAAGTTTGAGGCCAGCCTGGGCTATATAGAGAGACCCGTCTCAAAAAGAAAGTTCACATGAGATTACACTGGAAAATTTCAACTGAGTTTTAAGTTCTGTACATGTATACTTAACCCACCAATATAATGCTGTATCAGAAACTGAAAGTACAGCATCCGGAACTTGTGACCAACTAACCTACACATCAGGAAGGGTCTTAGGCAGGTTTCAGATGAGAGCAGAGTGTGCGCTTTCTGGCGGCACCTACTGGCAGAGCGTAGCACTGCAGCCGGCCAGGCTGCCAGCCTCAGGAAAAGCTGTCGGGGAGTTTAGAGGCAGTTCCTTTCCCTTCCGTCCCTACCTGCCTCCTCTGAATTCTCTGGACTCCAAACACACTGTCATCTCTACGCTCAAAGGTCTGGAGACACGACGCAGGAAAAGGCCAGAGAGAGGGGGCAGGAGTTACGCTGGGTCCCTCGTTATACTACACTGAGCCTCCTGAGGCTGCGGTCTGCACCTACACGGGGTCACCAAGGGGTTACAGGCAGCACGAGGGCTGGAAATAAGACAACTGCTGCAGGGACCGAGATGAAGAGAATGAACATGCAGAGTGCAGGGAAGCCAGGGCGCGCAGAAGGGGCGAGCGGGACGCTGGGGTTCGCTCCAGGTTTCTGCCAGCGGAAGGAAGAGGCCCTTGCTGTAGGAGGCAGCTCTGGAGGGAAGGAGAAGGTTCGCCTGGGCACTCGAGTCGTCCCAGTTCTGGGCAGAACTTCGGAGACAGCGGCGGCGGTCCGGGGGAACCAGGGATTGAACTCAGGCCCTCGCGCCTGCCAGGGAAGCGCTTATTCTACCGAGCCATGTCCCCCACCCACCCACAAGTTACAGGGAAATGCAGCGCGGTGAGCAAGGGCCGATGCGGCTGTCAGCTGAGACGCCAAGGTGCGTACGAGCCGAGCGCACTCGGCGCATATACACTGCACGTCCACTCTGCGTCAGACACAGCTGCGTCGGACACGGCTGGGCCAGGTAGCACGGTTGGGAAAACCAACACGCCCTTGCGGCCTCCTGCCCAGCCAAGAACACACTAAACTAGGAAAGTGGGAAAAACTAGCGTTGTATTCTTCAGGAATTCAACAGCAGCATGGTGGCCTAGCTGTGATCTCAACACACAGGAGGCTGAGGCAGGAGCATGGAGGTGAGTTCCAAGCCAGCCTGGACTACGCAGCGAGCTCAAGGCCAGCCTGCCTGCACTGCACAGTGAGGCCCTCCTCAACAAAAAACAAAAATAAACAAACCAAAACAACAATTTAAACTATAAAAGGAAGAAGGAAATGGAGGGAAAATAAACTTTTTAAAAAACTTATAATCTTAATAAACTGCGGCTAAATTCCATGTAGACAGAGTGGTTGCAATTATTAGACAGAATGACTAACCCACGGGGCACTGGCTGAGGAGGCTATACACTCCTCCCAAGCCTGAGGGGAAGGGAGATGGCTCAGAGGATAAGCACTTCCCTGGCAAGCGCAAGGGCCTGAGTTCAATCCCCAGTTCCGGAAAAAAAAAAA
>NDGN011548197.1:2472-25094 GCA_002564285.1 Tympanoctomys barrerae | reverse complement strand
CATGAATCAAAGCTCATAATAAATCTGAAACTAACTTTCAAAAGACCCAAAAAAAGGGAAAAATGAGAAGACAGACGGATGGGATGAGATGGAGGTAGAAGCGGAGGCTGGGAGCCAGCAGTTCATTAAATCTGGCCAGGTGGGCTAAGAGCACATCCAGCCCACTGAACCTCTCTTTGCATTTTTATCTTTGAAATATTACACACACACACACACACACACACACACACACAATCTGCACAGATATGCCACGGCCTCCTTCCCTGTCCCGAGGATCATTCTGTGCTGTCTTCACCCAACACTGCTCCTTCTCTTTCCAGATTCCAGATTGCAGGAAAATGCAGTGTCCTTCCTTCCCTGGGGACACTTCCAGAATCCTCTGCTCCAGGGGCGCACCAAGCTGTGAGACACAAAACTCTGACTAAGAATCAGACCCAAGTTCTACTGAAAGGTGGCGCTCCTTTGTGCTCGGCACTGTTGGAAACTGACACAGTGCTTTTCCTTTCTCACTGCTTATTGCTGAGTCAGAACTCAAGCCGGCTTTCCTTGTTTACAAAGAAGATATACCTGTGCCTCATACACACACGCATGGTCCCCTCCTCCTGCTCTGCTGCACTGACATGAAGCCCAGTGGCACTGTTAGCATCAGACAACACAGAGATACACACACACACACACACACACACACAGCAGACCACACAACTACTCCAAGACTGGCTCCTTGGACAGCATTCAGAATTCAATGACATCTCCCCCAGGCAAAAGTAAGGCAAAATCCTGTCATTCTCACAGAATTAAGTTAACGTGAAATGAACATCTAAATGAAATATTCCTTTTTGTGTTAAAAGTGGTTCCCTTAAGTTGTCCATGTGATTTCAGCTGCCTCTGAGGCACATTATTAAATGATTTGAAAGATTAATTTGAACACAGATCATGGTTCGAATGGTTGTTGTGCTAGCATTAGGCAAATAAGCATTCGGCCTCAGAAAGAAGCTGAGGGTTGCAGGGTAAAAGAAAAGAACAAAATCATTCTGTTTCGCCACAGGCGGTACAACGGCATTCATTTTCTTGGCTTCAGTTTATAGTACATATACGTGTCTTTAACTCACACAATCTCAGGGCAGGATCATTTTCAGGAAATGAGGGCCTGCCCTTGACAGATGTAGAGTGTCATCTAGAATGACAGCCGCCAAGGTTCTAAACCACAAATATTCATTTCAACAATGTGCAGTGATCTACCGTGAGCATGCCAAAGTGTCTGGACAGAACTAAAAGCAGTAGACCCAGCTTCTACCCCAAAGCCTTTTCCTCTAAAAACAGAGCAACAATCAAATGCTAACAAAATATAGGCCTCCAACTCTGAAACAAAAACATGGATGCAAACTAAGGGGGCACATACACGTGCAGCTGTTTTGTATATGAAAATGGAGATTGGTTTTGCTTCCCTGCATGCATTAGGCTACCATGAAGGTTGTTGACCTCTGTGACCCTGAGCTCCCCTGGAAGTTAAGAGACTCTCTGCGACATAGAACAATGACATGAGACAGACAGGAGTAGAGTTCAGACCAGGGAAGAAGCTGGAGGAATAAAAGACTTAAAGCAGGATCCACACACTCTTTGTATAAAGGAATACACAGCTAATAACTTAGGCATTGGCAGTGAATGTTTTAGGAAATGGGTCTTGCGGCCTCTGGCCCAACCACCCTACTCTACTCTTAACGTGTAAAAGCTGCCATAGACCACATGTCTGGGCACACATGAGTGGCATGACGGTGTTCCCACAGAGCTGTATGTGTAGACAAAACTGAAACTTATAGGTTTGATAGTCTTCATATCTCACAAAACAGTACTCACCTTCTTTTAAAAAAATTTTAAAAATATGAAAAAGTATTCCTTGCTCATCAGTGGTCCGGAGTCCGACAAGCAGATGTGGTCTGTGTGCCAGGGTAGCAGGCCCCTGATTCTTAGAGCAGTGCTTGGGCACAGGTTGGCCACCTGCAGGGAGAGCTAAGGCGCAAGGGTGCTTGGGCCTGGTGCCGCTGACCCTGCAGGGCCGGGCAGAGCCTCACCGGGCAGAGCCTCACCACTTGTATGTCTTACAGCTGTCAGCAATATTCCGGCTGCCAAGACCACACATGGGCAACCACACTACAGAGAAAAGTGACAAAAAGGAGAAAGGATTAAGAAAAACATGTCCATATTGCACAGGTCAGCAACTGTCATGTCAATGTTGCTTAGGTAAAGCTTATATAAATTTTGCAAATAAATGAAGACGTAGACAATGATTAATATAATAGATTCGATAATTAATAAATATCACATTTGCCTCTGCTGGGAAGTCTGAACCTTGAGTACCTACAGACTGGCCAGCTTTCCTTCCTTCAAATCCTTGCTCAAATGACTCTTCTCTGTGAGACCTATTACCCCAAATCCCATTAACCCTGGAATGTGTCCTCCCCGCCCACATCCACCCCCAGTTTTCCTCATTTATTGCTCAGCAATTATCACCTCTGGTACATTATATAATTAACCTGGTTATTATGTTCATTTTTAATTATCTTTGCCACCACCATCACACCTGTCTTCTTAGAATATGAACTCGATGGGGCAATGAACACAGGTCTGTCTGGGCCCAAGGGCTGGAGACTGGCTGTAGCTCTCATTTTATTAAAATGAAAGTAGAAAAAGGTATTTTTTTTTTCTCCCTCCAGTTTCTACACACACTTTTTACTACTAGGACATGTGTGCAATACAGAACGAATATATTCCGTCAGGAAGGTGGGATCGCCCTGTCTTCAGAGCGCCTGCCTGCCCACGCTGTAGAGGGGAATGTTGGATACATTGATCCTTTGCATTGTTTTGTCCAGCCTCAATTTCATTAGCTACTGTTCTAACTCTTGTCTCTTTGCTTCTGTTTGTTTCAGATTTGCACTGTTGGTTTCTGAGATCTTGACATGCGTCATTAGGTTATTTATTGGGGATTGCCTTATTCTTTTTACTTATACATTAATAGCTATAAACTTCCCTTTTAAAGGTGCTTGCATAGTGTTCCATAAGTTTTGTTCTGTTGTATTTGACTCTAGGAGTTTTTGTATTTTCTCCCTGATTTCTTCTGTAACCCACTGATTGTTATTGTTTTTTTATTATGTGCAGTGTCTATAGGGTCTACAGGGTCTCACTATGCAGATCAGACTTGTAGTGGTTCTCCTGTTTTCAGCTTTCTGAGCACTGGGATTACAGGCACACGCCACCATGCCCAGTCTCAATGGCCATCTCATCGCGCCTGGGGGTTGGGGTCAGCACAGCAGGTTGGGGATCAAACCTCTGACCCCTGCGTCTGCCGGAGCAGGCACTTTAGTCCGCTGAGCTGTCTGGCCAGCCCAGTCCACTGATTATTCGACACTGTGCTATTAACCCCCGCTTGTCTGCATGGCTTCTGTGACTTCTTTTGCTGCTGGTCTCTACTTCACCTCACTGTGGCCCAATAGGACGCATGGGGTTACTTCAGTCTGTGCTAGTCACTTAAGCATGCTCTGTGGACTCCGGTCCACTAGAGAATAACTGTCATGAGCTTCTGCAGAGAGCATGCTCTGTTGGATGATGCACTGCAGACGCCAGCTAAGAGGATCTGCTCAGTACTGCGGGCCAGCTCTGCGGCTTCTCTCTCTTGAGTTTTCGTTTGGTTAACCTGTTTAAGTGTGAGAACGGGGCACTAAAGTCCTCCACTATGATTGTGTGGGTGTTCTTCGTCCTTCTAAATCTGTAGTTTTTCTTGCGTGAAGCTGCATGCGAGGGCATTCACTGCGCAGACATTTACAGTAGTTACCTCACACCAATACCTAGTGCCAGTCTCTGCTGCTTCGAGCGGTTCTGTCTTACAGCCTGCTGTATCTGAAAACAAGAGCGGTGCGCCTGCGCGGGGACCCTGGCTGAGCGCGGCGTTGTTCTCCGTCTTTCCACGTGCAGTCCGCACGCCTCCTGCAGACATGTCTCCTATAGAGAACGTATAGCTGCATTCGGGGTCTGAGCCAGCCTTCCAGCCTGTGTGTTGACTGGGGAGGAGAGACCACTGGCACTGAGGTATTACTGAGTTCTGCCCCTGCGTCATGTGGCCAGTACTGAATTCCTTTATTGTTTTCTTTCACCTCACTACTCTTTCCAATACATGTATACTCTCTGTGGTGGATTAAAAGCTCATGGTCAACCTGGAACACCCACACTGAACTGGATCAGTGTGGCGCTGGGTGTGAAAGGCCGCCTGTGGACTGTGGCGAGCAGCATAGGAAGGAAACCGGTGGGGAGCGAGTGGAGCTGTTGGTTCTGTCGGGGCTGTTGAATCTCCTGGAGGATCCTGTCGTGCTGGCTTTCCTGATCGAAACTCGATTGTTCTCACTGCTGAAGGAGCTTGGGGCCTTTCTGTCACTGAGAGTGGCAACAGTGCACTCTGGGGGAGCTCTGGTGCCGACCTTGAGGGTGGCTTCCCGGCCCCAGTAGAGTTCTGTCTGATGGCTCAGATCCGTCATCCCGTCGGCACAGACTTTCTAGCTTCCAGCGCTAATCTCTGGGCCTTCCCAGCGCAGATCTCTGGAACAGATTTGAATGAGTCGTCGTCCTCGGCTCTCGGCCTCCAGCTGGACTGTGGGGGGGATGTTGCTAAGGGCTCTAGGTCTTCACCTAGACCAGTACCGGACACGGTAATGGGATCCAGGCCCGCAGCTGGGGTCTTTGGATCTTTAAGGTGTGAGCAGATTTCCCGCATTCTTTTGCACTGAACTCTTGGGGTGACTACTATAAAATCATCATATAAATGATGTATTCTGGATTAAATTATTCCCTTGCAAGCCCTGACTGAAACACTTGCTTTGGGGCTCTTTGGTGCTGCTGGTCTCCTTGTCTCTGCCTGGGATTTCATAAGTATTTTCTGCAATGATGGTTTAATGGTCATGTACTTTTTAAGGACTTCCTTGCTATAGGAAGCCTTCATTTCTTTCTCAATTTTGAAGGATAATTTCGCTGGCTGTGAAATTTGGGCTGACAATGGGGGAGGGTGTTGTTGAAAATTTTCACTCCAAACTCTGTTGGTTTGTTCTAGGAATCTATAAAAATTCTGATAGACTGGCCCTACTAGACCAATTGCTGTTGTATAAATTCTTATATAGTCCTGAATGAATAGGTATATACATGTGAATACCAACGGATTGAGAGAAGATATAAACACAAGCCTTAAAAGAACACAGAGTCAAGGTTCTCCTTATTCATAGTGCACCTCAGAGAATACAAAAGGAAACGGAGGATATAATCCTCTGTAAACTTCATAATCCGAGCTGCAAATGTAGTCCCAAGTAGCATAATTCAGCATTAAAAAGAGCGCAGGGAACATGCTCATCAGTCACTTTTTGTTAGACAAGTTCATGGCTCAATCCATCCCCAAATTCTCAACTCATAGCTACCATTTTAGTCTGCTCAGGTTTAGATACAAAGTATCATGGTGGGGTGATTTAGACAACAGAAATTTAATCCCTCACAGTTCGTAGCTGTAAGTCTGAGATCAGAATGCCACCACGGCGAAGGCCATTTTCTACCCCTCACACTACTATCTTTTCCTTGGGGACATGTGACCCTTCCTGGGTATTTGAGAGACTCAAGCTCTCTTGTGTCTCTTGGTGTAAGGGCTCTCATACCATCGTGAAAGCTCCACGCTCCCAACACGATCTAGTTACCTCCCAAGGCATTATCTTCAGATGAGGGTTTGTGTCTTCAGCTTTTAACTTTTGGGGGATGCAATCTTGACACATTGTGTCAATTTGGTGATTTAGAAATTTAACCAAGTGACTCAGCAGTTCTACCTCTAGGGAGTAGAGGACATGCCCTGGGGTGGCTATTTACATCCTAGGATGTGCAACGGTTGACCATGGTGTCAACTGGAAAAGTTTAGGAGTTTAACTAAGCGACTGAGGAAGAAGCCAGGGTCCTCATTTTGTAAACATCCTCATCCTGCTTAAGAGGAGGGCATGGAGATGGGGTGAGTGCGGCACCCGCCCTAGAGCGGGTTTCCTGCTCACAATATAAGGGAATGAACGAGGCTTGTTCTCCCCCTTTTGCTCCTGTTGCTTTTGCTGTCTTCTGCCACCTTACGTAGTTGGCCCTGTGCAGTGCCACAATGGGCGGGAGCCGGCTATCGCAGACTAAAGCCTTCACAAACTGTGAACCAAATAAACCTTTCCTCTTTAACTCTGGGTGTCAGGGATTTTGCCCAAGCAATGAGAAAAGTAACAAAGACAGGGGAACACAATCATTCAGTCCACAAGAGCTACCATTCCCACCTTTTCACTCTTCTCCCTACAGTAGCAACCCTAAAATTTGATTATTACCACCAGTGAGGATTACACTTCACTGATCCTATTACTTTTCAGGGTACTCCTCTTTCCTGATGTCCAGATTTCTCTACCTATATAATTGTCTGAACTCCAAGTCATCCCTTTAAAGTCTCCCTTAGTTATATTCTCAGCCACCTGAAGAGCCCCTTCTGTCATCCTTTGGCACAGATTTTTTTTTTTTTTAAATTTTAGGGAAGGATCTACAGGGTGTTCACTACTAGATCGGACTCGTAGTGATCTGCCTGTTCACAGCCTCCCAAGTGCTGGGATTACAGGCGCGCGCCACCACAGCCAGTCTCGATTCCTTTCTCAGCATGCCCTGGGGGCAGCGTCTGTGGGTATTGAACTTGCCAGGAGCCTTAATCCGCTGAGCTATTTGGCCGGCCCGTAGGCACTGATCTTACAATCCCCATTTCAAGTTTAACAATACCGCGGCCTAGAAGAAGACCCAGCCAAGGCCAAACTCGTGCTGCAAATCATCACTGCTTCTTCCCCCAGTCTTTGAGCACAGTTGGTGACTGGCGAGCATGCTGCAGAGCTAGGTGACTAACCAGGCCCTCACCCGGTGTGGCCATCGGCCTGGTGCCTGCAGTGACCCACTTATTAGTCCACGCCCAGGGAGCTATGCAGTGAAACTCAGGCTTTAGAAGTTTAATTTAGTATATTTTTATATCTGTTGATTCTAGAAATAAACTAGAGGTTTACGACTAGAGGTTGTAATATGTACATCTTTCTTATTTTATTTTTCTAAAATTTCACTGACTTGCATTTTATAGAGGTAACAGTTCAGGATGAATTTGGAAACTAGAAAATAAAACAAAGCAAGATCCACTAGTTATTTTTTTTCACAGATAATTCGTGGAACATTAATTAAAACAACTAAAAGACCAAGTGTATTTCCTCGAATATGTTCTGAGTCCAGTTATATTAAAAGAGAATGTATCCCTCTCCTGTATAATTATTGTGTCTATGAGCCCACCTTTTCAAGTCAAATGACATAAATTTTTTGACAAGAAAATTCCATCTAAAATCTCTTGAAAAGCAAAATGTTAAATTCTCCCAAATTCACCTCCCAGTTCTTAATGCCCCACTCTGCAAGACTTCTTGACTCATTCTGTGAATTATTATCTTGATGGCTATATTTCCAACTTCTTGAAAAATAAGATCCTTACTTTCTTAACAAGGTATGCTTTGCATGATGTTTTCTCATCAAAATTTAAAAGTATTAATTAGTACAAATTAAAGAGTACATGGTACCACTATAGAATTTCAAAGGCTGACCAGATAGCTCAGAGGATTAAAGCGCCTACTTAGGCAGACACAGGGACTAGGGCTTGATCCCTGGCATGCTGTGCCGGCCCCACCCCCAAGGCTCGCTGAGACCAGACTTGGTGGTGCATGCCTGTAATCCCAGCGCTTGGGAGGCTGAAAGCAGGAGGGTCACTAGAGTCTAATCTACATAGTGAGACCTTGTAGACCCTGCACTAAATACATTAAAAGAAAAAAACAATAATAAAATAAAAAATAAAAAACCAAAAATAAGCAAAAAGAAAGAATCCAGTTACCTTGGTGTTTCTCACACTTTAGTACCAGTGAGACTCCCTGGGAGGGCCTTCTAAACCACAGGCTTCCCCGAGACTCACATCTCTTAGGACGGGGCCAGGCCCAAGAAGTCACACGCCCAGCCAGCCACACAGCAGTGCTTCAATTCCTTTCTTGCTTGTCATACAGTTTTAATGTAACTTGGCTCTTTGAATGCGTGATGTCAATGTGCGGCATCTGAGTGTCTGACCCAGGAGAGCGCGGGGCTTGCAGGAGGGCCGAGGTACACACCACCGAGGACACCAAATTACTTTGTGCATTCAACATATTCATGCATGCAGTCATGTGTATGATAAATCTTCTCAAAGATTGCTTAATAATTTTTAAACATTATGGAACAGACTTGATCAAACCAAAAGCATTTGACCTAGCTTCTGATCATGGCTTATTCAGTGATAACCTTCACAGTTTGGCCAGCATGTGGCCTTCCACACATTGTAGGTATTTCTTAGAGGTTTGCACAAGAGAAGGTTAGAAGTGACAGTGTGCAGGGCCGCACCTGATTCAGTGGCGCAATGGCGAAGGGAGGTAATAATATGCTGAGGTATGCATACTTTAATCCATTCTAGCATAATTCCGTATATAAAACTGAACTCTACTTCAGAGAGTGCTGTTCTTTTTACACTTCCTCGTGTTCTAAGGTACCAACAGGGCACCTCCTCACGTCGTATACAGTATCACAAAGCTTCTGAGTCACAGCTGCAGCTGAGTGCTCTGCCTCCTGCCCTCTTCATCTCCCAAGGAACCGGCCGGCCCGCTACCACCAGCCTTCCCTGCTTCCAGCTTTGCATTCTGGAGAAGCAGCTTTCAGAACACAGGCATTTGCAGGAAAATGAATGCGCTTTGAGGCCATCATGTGAAATGCAATAAACCGGACACGAAAGCTTAAGTATCGTGTGGCTTCTCTTAGATGAGAAAGCTAAAAGAGAGATGACAGGAAATAGGTAGCGAGATCTTTTGTAAAAGGGGAGCGGACCAAGAGGTGAGGGAGAGAAAGAAGGGAGAAATAAAAAAAGAATGAAGATGGCTCTGGGGTGCGCTGACTCCGCGAGGAGTCCTAAGCCCTGCAAACATGCACACATGAAACAAGGAAAAACTGAAAAAGAAGGTGCTTTGGACCACAGGACCACATTTAAACCTAAGCCAAGCTCCTGTGTTAACTTTTCCAAAAAGTATATCACTTCATCTTTGACTTCCATAGTACATCTCCAGTCATATTTAATTTAAAAAACTGTTCTCGTCTCCCCCAGTGACAACAAAATTGTAAATGCACTGCAGGAAAAAATCAGCTACAAGATGGTTTAACAAATCGCCATTTTTTGGTCTTTTATTCCCTTGGTTTCCTAGTCATTCTGATTAACAGTGGATGTGTTCTCTAAACTGATAAGCGAGTTTCATTTACATGGTTATTAACCATGGTATCAGCTTCCCTAGAAAGTGGGAACTTTTAGAAAAACAAAAACAGCTCAACATTTTAAAATACCATTAAGCCCAAAATGTCAAGGTATTTTTCAGTGATTTCCAGCAGTCTGCTGTTTAATGTACAGCAGTGGTCTTGTATCAAAATGCTTGGACATTAAGAAAACTGGCATTGTAACATGGACTATCTCATATTGCTTGGGCCAGGTAGAGCTATTTCTTTATCCCTGGGATAAATTTCATTAAAAAATAGCGAACATCGTAGAAACATAAATAAATTGCTCTTTCTGCAGAGTCAATTCACTTTAACACAGAAGCATGAAAAATCCTTATGCAGTGTCCCTTTGGCAAGACATGCAGGGCAATTTGTCAAGCTCATCATTGGATGGGACACCCAGCCTCAATCTCAGAACAGTACCATTCCAGCTCAGGTAAATTAGCTTCCCCTCCATCTGGGTAACTACTGAGGGAAATACTGTGTAGTTGGAAACTGCCCATTTCCCTCCAAGTCGTGTCAATTAGCCCATGGAACTGTAGAATTCTTTAGAATTTAAATGCATCAGATATTAGGAGTTGAAAATAATTCATCTCTTCCAGGAGAGTGGTACAAACGCTGTGGGTAGGCTTGATGAGTGACCAGGCTTCCCACATGAGCCGATCTACAGAGCTCTGGAAGTCAGCTCTCTGCAGAGGTCACCACTCTCCTGAAGGTGCCAGCCCCATTCCGATTGCTGGGCACCATGTGTGTTCTGCTGTCACAAAGCGGTGTCAACCTCCTGTGTCCCCGTCACTGCACCGCTCTTACTCCTTCATCTCAGCTCTGCTGGACAGGATGTTAGAAGGAAGGTTGCCTTTTCACTTCCCAGCACCTCAAATGAATAGGGTTAGAAAAACGTAGCTGCATGGAAGGTAGCTGTCTGGGGTTCCTTGTTTGAGGGTGTTGGGATTTTCTGATTAGTGTCATTAAGATGACACTGTCTTCAGTGTCTGGATACTGTCGCAGAGTTCATGGACTTCACTACAGATACTACATAGATGATAACACACCAAATAGCAAACCTCAGAGATAGCTCAGTAGAATAAGCGCTTGCCTGGCAAATGCAAGGGCCTGAGTTCAAGCCCCAGTTCCATAAAAAAAAAAAAAGACCCCTGAATAGCAAGCCACAAGCCTCTCTTTACAAGAATAAATCACTCTCTATTCCACACCCTAGTAGCAGGCTTCCTCTGATAATCTCCAATAGACATGCTGAAATTTTCCATATTATTTGATTTATCACGCTCCTGTTGGGGGACATTCAACCCAGAAAGTAGGTATCACTAACACCTTTCTTACTTGATACTCTATAAAAAACCTCCTACTAAATATTTTGCCTCAGACTATCTCAGGCTGAGCATTAATGCAAGACCCTTTGTATATAAAAAAGAGACCCTTCATACAACCTTTCGGCTGTTACTGCATGTGTAAGGGACAAAATAAATACCCCCCGGTGCTAATTAAAGTGGCTCTATCAGCTCTCTCCGCCACACCACACTAATTCTCACACAATGGTTCCGGCAATGAACCTAAGTAACTTTTCCATATTTTGTTGTCCATCAATTTTATAAAAAAGGAAACTGAAGCCCAGAGAGTTGGACTAATTTGCACAATGGAACAATAGCTGTAAGGATTATAGCCTAGTCCTGGCTTTCATTCTGCTTATTTGATCAAAATGAAGAACACAACAAAATATTTAGCCAAACAGTCCATATAGATTGGTGAAGAGAGAAGTAGGAAATAAATTCTAGTCCTGAAGGAAGAAGAAAAAGGAGAAAATACATATTATATATAATTACAAAGTATTTTATATAGAGAGCAAATATAATTGAAAATAGTATGAAACTACACTTAAGAAAAATGGTGAAAATAATCATGCATTTCAAAAGAATAAGAAGGAAAATGATATTTTATGTACAAATAAGGCAGATAATGTTTCCAAAAGGACAAAATGGACAAGAGGGAAAAGCTATTCATTTACCAGTCACATTCATCCACTGACCTCTTAGACCTTTTGGAAACTCAACCCAATTTTTGTTTTCACTCCAAAATACTGTGTGTCCCAGAGTACGTATTCAGTAAACGTTTACTGACTGGCATCGAAATCATTTTGGTCTGGCGAGATTACTTCTCTGTCATAGTTCTGTGAGGGGAAAAACTCATTACGTGGATTTTCTCCTCCATTTCATAAATGTCTTCGTAGAAATGTGCCCATTGATTTTTCTCTGCAAGATGACTGGATTTTGCTGTCTGGTGCAGCATCCTACTCTGGTCTGAGACAGCAGCAGGGGAGGCTTGCCAAGCCCCTGCTGACAGGCTTAAAAGACTTCAGCAAACACGTCAAGGGCTCAAAACCAGCTGGCTTCTACAAGGAGCCAGGGGTGCCTTGACCTTTGTCAGATTGTGCTACTGCTCTACTTCAAACAGCCAAAGCAGAAAAGGGCAGAGTTCTCATGGGACTTCTATTCCATCGGAATATTTATTTAGGGCCTCTCAATGCTTTGCCCATCATTAGAAATCAGATAAATCTTTTTATGAAAAAATAAAACAAAATTTCATAATCAAATAATAAGGGAATAGCAAGCATCATTACGCTGCCTGTCACTTTCAAAGTAGATGCTCAGAATACAGAACATAAACCAAAAGGATTCTTACAAAAACAGAAACAAACATAATAACTCAAAATTCTCTTTCAGTGAACTAAGATAAACTAGCGGCATAAATGGAACCAACTAGCATATATATTGAAATGTTTTTAAATAATGGAATTTGAAGTTTGGGAAAGCATTTGAACTTCTCTAGCTCTATCTATACACTTTCTCATATATAAAAGACACCAGGCATTACATGAGCTTGCACATCTGGTTGGCTTCACTTAGCGTTACGTTCTCGAGGTCCAGCCTGCAACAGCAAACGCCTCCAGCTTTTCTTCACGCCAGGAGAGTTCTCCATTGTGTACGAATGCCGCCATCCTCCTTATGCATTCATCTATTGGTGGACGGACATATTATTTTTTCCAGATCTGGCTATTATAAATTGTGCCATATAAACATGTACATGTATGTATCTCTTAAAGTGATGATTTTCTCTCTTTTGGGAACATACATACAAGGGAAATAGCTAGTCAAATGGAATTTTCTTTAATGTGTTGAGTACAGGGTCTACAAGGTCTCCCCACACAGATCAGACTCACAGTGTTCTCCTGTTTCCAGCCTCTCAAGTGCGGGCATTACAGGTGTGTGCCACCTTGCTCGGTCTCAGTCACTGTCTCAGCGCACGCTGGGGGCAGGGCCGGCACAGCCTGTCAGGGATCGAACCCCAGTCCCTGCATCTGCCTAAGCAGGTGCTTTAGTCCACTGAGCCATCTGGCCAGCCCTTCAAATGGAATTTCTACTTTTCATTTTTTGTGGAATCTCCTGTTTTCCATCACGGTTATATTACTTTTCATTCCTACCAACAATGTAGTGGAGTTCCTTTTCCCCTACATCCTCACCATTCCCTTTCTAAATAAAGTCTATTAGCATTAGATGTTTTTATTATGCTCAGTCTTTCTGGAGTAAGATGGTGTCTAATTACAGTTTTAATTTGCATCTTTCTAATGGCTGGTCACGAGTTTTGCTTGCGGTTTGGGGCACTCTGTACTTCTCCGAGAAGTGTGTATTCATTTCATTTGCCCATTTTTTGACTGAGTCTTTTATTTGGGGAGTTCTAATTTTCTGAGATCTTTACACAATCTGGATGTCAGTCCTTTGCCCATGGAATAGCTGGCAAAATCATTTTTCCCAGTCAGTCTGTTGTCTCTGCTCTCCGCCACCGTTGCCTTCACTGTGCGGGTCTTTCATTTGCTGACTCCGCTGCTTCTCAGCATGATGTCTTTGTGCCGCTGAGCTTCTGTTCAGAAAGCCCTGGCCTGAGTCTATGTCTCACGCAATTTGTGTGCTTTACCTTCCGGTACATTAAGTGTGTTTTAACGTTTACATAATTCATCCATTTTTATCTTAACAGACACTGAGTGCCAAAATGCAGAGAATTATTAGCAACTACTTCACAAAAGAAATATTTAGCAAGCTCTAGAACGACAGCAGGGACGTCACTGCAAATGGGCCTTTCTCCAATGGGCAAGAAAAGTGATCCATTCAAGCTTTTACTGGCCTCTAGAAACTTTATTTTAAAGAGAATAAATTTTTTAAATCATATTTTTCCTGAAGAATTGAAAGCATCATACCACAGCAGGATATGCGTACCCATACTCACAACAACATACTTCATCGTTGCTAAATCTTGCAAACACCCCATTGCCCATCAGCTGAGGAGTGAATCCAGAAGATGTGGCATTTTTATACAATGGAGTATTACTAAGCTACAAAGACAGGTAAACCTGAGGCTTCTATAGGTAAATAGATGCAAGTAGAGACCATCCTCATAGGTGAAATAAATCAGATTCACATGTGTAGACATACTGCCTCCCTAGTGTAAGAACTTTCAAAAGTAAAGGAGATTCAAAGTGCAATAGATACTGTGAAAGGGGAAGAGACTTCTCAAAATGGCAAAACAACTGGAAAGGGGGAAAGGAGAAGGGAAGGAAATAGAATAACTAAGCTGATTGTACTACTCTGTATTAGTTAACTGAAAGGAACAATTTATGCTCATATCATCTGACCAATTTTACGTGCCTATATCTTGTAATCTGAGCAACTACTTAGAAGATAACAATATGTAACCATTGTTAATTTCCTATCATCTTATTTTGAAATTCTATATCATTTTTTTCTCTTCAAAATAAAAAAAGAAGGACCGGCCAAATAGCTCAGCAGATTAAAGCACCTGCAAGCGGGCGCAGGCACAGGGGCTGGGGGTTCCATCTCTGGGCCTGCCGTGACAGCCCACCCCCAGGGCGCACTGAGAGGGCAATTGAGACTGGGCGTGGTTACACGTGCCTGTAATCCCAGCTCTTGGGAGGCTGTAAACAGGAGAATCACTGAGTCTGTTCTAGTAGTGAGACCCTGAATACCCTGTAGACCCTTTCCTAAAATACAAATAAATAAATAAATATAAATAAAAATAGAATATTGAGGCCCAGAGAGACTGCAAAAGCCACAGTCAGAGGTAAAACTTCTGCTGTAACACTGAAACATCCCCCCACACTAACATCTAACCTTTTGCTTACCTGCATCATCATGCCAACTGAACTGTCTTCTGTTTAGGTCTAAAACTATCTAAAGATCACCCTCCCGGACTTCATCCTAAACACCAAAGACAAAAGAGAAATAAGGTGTCCCTTTGTTCTTTAGAAAGTGTCTTCTTTATGGTCACTATGAAGGTTCATTTTATATGTCCATTTGACAGAGCCACCAGACACCTGGACGGCTGGCTATGCGTTCTTTCCAGGGGGGTCTTAATGATGTTTCCAAAAGAAATGACCATTTAAATTTCCACACCAAGTAAAGTAGACGGCTCTTCCCCATCTAGATGGAGACCAGCCTGTCCTCCGAAGGCCTGGGTAGAATAGAACCTGGAGGCCGACTGGATTCCCTCTTGGCCCATCCGCCTGGGTTGGGGTGCCTTAATTATTTCTCTCGTTGCTGAGACAGAACACTCGACACTCAAAGTTTGTAGAGCTTTCGGTTCAGAGCTGGCTGGGCCCGTAGCCGGGAAGCTGGGCAGAGAGCGCCGCAGAGGAGAGACAGCTCCCGGCTGGCAGAGGGCAGCAGGGCGGCAAAGCAGCGGGCTGCATGCTACGAGCAGCGAACGAGGACAAGAGCAGCTTTCTTTCTGTCTCCGAGATTTCATCCAGGACATTGCGCTTCGGGAAGGCGGCGCTCACCCGCTCCATCCTAGCCCTGCGGTGCGCGTCGGCCCTGCGCCGCAGCCTTCATCCAGCAGCGCACACTCCAGGCGCAGCCACCTCTGGAAGGCCCCAACTAGGACGGCGAGGGCCTTTGGAAGGACACCTGGACACAAGCCACAGCACGGTGTAGCGATGTCCGCCTGCTTCCGGTGCTCCCGATTCCCAGGACTCCGGCCTCCTGCAGCTCTCGGAGCCCCAGCACGCAGACTGCAGACGGAGCTCGTCATAGTCCTGTGAGCCAGAACCTTATCGTGCGTGATCTTATGTGTAAACATATCCATTTACTTATTCATTACTGATTTTTATTGTATTTCTTGGGAGAACTCAAATACAGTACCTAAGATAAAAGAAAATCAGGGCTCAACACCTATATTCAACCTGTATGTTCATTCACCAACAACACCCTGCACTGTGTGGTGCGCTATTTAAAGCATCACAGCGAATGACAACAACGCAATTCCTGCTCTTGTAGAAATTATACTCAATTTAGAGCAGAAATAGATAACCAGATACATGGTATGTAGATGACAAATAGATGGTTCAACTTGTGAACAATGCTACCAAGAGGTAGGTGAAGGGGGCAAAGCTTGAGGGCAGGACGTCCTAGGGGGGCGGGAAGGGGCTGTGAACCTAGGCCAGGGGAGAGACCTGATTCACACCGACCCGGTTGCGGCGTACATCAATCTGGTGTGAGGGACAGGGATGGGCCGGGGATCAGCCTCATGCAGTCATGGGGTGGGCCTCTGGGGTTTGGCACTGATGCACCGTCCAGTGCGGGGATTATGGGGATTATGGTGTAAGTGCTGCACTCGCCCAGGGTGGGCGGCCTGCGCACGATGCGCGGGAGGGAAGGAAGCCCGCGCAGGCGCCTGCTTTTGCTCTTGTTGCTTCCCTGTGTTCAGCCACCGTGAACTGCTGCCCTCCGCCGTGTGCTGCTCTGCCTTGGAGCCGGCTGAGTGTGGACGGACTGAAACCTCCACAACTGTGAGCTGAATAAACCTTTCCTTTTTTTTTATTTTTTTTTTTTTATTTTTAAAGAATACAAAATAGTGATAGAAAAATCACCATTAGAAACAATTCAAGATTTCACTAAACAAAGTAATAGCAATTCAACAATGATTGCTGTATTTCATGATGTTATCTTCAAATTAGTTGTTCAGATTATCAGATATAAATATGTAAGATTCATTTAAAGAAAAAATGAAACAAAACAATAATGAAGAGAGCCAGCCAAATAACTCAGCGGATTAAAGCCCCTGCAAGCAGATGCAGGGGCCTGCTCTGTCGACCCCGCCCCGGGGGCGCATTGAGACAGCAATTGAGACTGGGCTTGGTGGCACTCCTGTAATCCCAGCTCTTGGGAGGCTGTAAACAGGTGGATCACTAGGAGTCCGATCTAGTAGTGAAACCCTAAACACCCTGTAGACCCTTCCCTAAAATACAAAAATAATAATGATGATGATGATGAAGAAATAAGAAAAAGAGGAAAAAACTCAGAGTAAAAAGAGAAAAGAAAAGTTAAGCAGTAACTGCTCCTTTCAAAGGACCAGCAGAAATCAACAATACAGTTACCCCAACTATTCTGCTTATAAGCCTAGGTATATCAATTTCCCTTGTTTCATTTGTTCTTTACCTCATCTCAGTTTTTCCTTCCCATTGAACAAGTTCTTTCCCTTTCACAGTATCTGTTGTACCTTTTAGATTTTAATTACTCTTTCAGGTTCTTATCCTAGTGAGATAAGGTTCTTTTTTTTTTTTTTTTTTTTTTTTTTTTTNTTTCTTTCCAGAACTGGAGATTGAACTCAGGCCCTGTGCTTGCCAGGGAAACACTTGTTCTTCTGTGCCATCTCCCCAGCCCAACGTTAGTGAGATAATATGATATTTGCACCTGTGGATCTGATTATTTCACTTGGCAATATAGTCTCTACTGCATCCATTTATCTACAAAACCCTTGAATTTATCTTTTCTATGTCTGAATAATACTCCATTGTGTAAAAATACATTACTATTTTTATCCATCCCTCGGTTCATGGGCATTTGGGCTGCTTCTGAGATTGACCTATGACAAATTACACTGCCATAAATATGGGTGCACATATATCACTGTGCTATGATGATTTCAGTTCTTCTGGAAAAATAGGGGAATAGCTGGCTTGAGTGGAACCTCCAATCCTTTCTTAATTTTGAGTGTCAAGTATTTTGTCTCAGCACTGAGGAGAAAAGTAACCAAAACAGTTTGTTATTATTGTAATGAAATCCACATGCCATAGAGCCAAAGACTTCCCAGTGTACACTTCTGTGGCACTTGGCACATCTCTACGTGTGTGATCTGCAGCTCTAGCCCTCTGCCACCACTCCAGCAGGAAGCCCCACGCCAGCGCAGAGTGGCTCTCCACCTTGCTGCGACAGCCTTGGCATGCGTCCATCTGCCGTGTCCCCATGGGTCGGTTTGTCTTGGGTATTTCAGACAAATGGAACCACGCAATCCAACGCCTTTTGTGTTGAACTTTTTAAGCTTAGCGTAACCCCTTCAGAGTTCACTCACACTGTGGCAGGTGGCAGGCTTTCATTCCTTTCACGGCTGCATGATACACAGTCTGTGGTTTGGATCTACTACATCTGACCACAGTCCATCCACTGAAGAATATTGCTGTGCTTCTCCTATTTGGTTCTGGTGAAAATGTCCCTGTAAAATTTTGTGTGTAAGTATTTTGCTTTCCTGGGGAGATGGCTCAGTGGAATAAGTGCTTCCCTGGCAAGCATAAGGGCCTGAGTTCAATCCCCAGTTCCACCAAAAAAAAAAAGTATTTTGCTTCCCAGTGGATGGAAAATTGGCAGAGATTTCCTTTCTGCGCTGATAACATTTATCTTGCCCCCGACAAAGCCAATTAGATCCCCAATTACTAGTTGACTTGCTCTGGGCTTGCCCTAAAATTACACAAACCCTGTTGTAAAGAGCAAATGAAAAGAGATTCTTGTGTTTCTGACTGTGTAACTTGGCATTAAAGGAATCTCTAATTTATTTATTGAGCACACCACTGCTGACATCATTGCCTGACGCAGTATCAGACAGCGAAGCTCTGATTCCACCTTGCTTGCCACCGAAAGTCAACACCATTGAAAGGAATGATGAGAATAAAAGTTCATGTCTATTGTGAGTACATATCTGCTCATAGAGTATTTAGTGATCATTTGAAATGTGCAGATACGGGGGAGCTCGCATTTAGGAGACTGAGACAGTCTTAATTTTTCCGTGACTGTATTTGGGCAGCAGGTACTTCTGATATTATTCTACCTTCCAAATATATGGAGGTTGTTTTTCCTGTGGACTTATCCTGTATTTACACTTACCTAATCCTTGTTAAGCATCAACTTCAGACAAAATAGTTCTGAGTTGTACGAGCCACTGCTTCATTATGACCCTGTTTAGATTTGTCACATCAACTATACCTTTTTAAAAATTTTTCACTAAAGGCCCTTTCATTTACTACTTTATTTATTATCACTTGTCATAATGTATTTACTCCATTGGTGAAAGAATTATGATACCTATATAACTGCAACGTGTCATTTCTACACCTGCTACCGTAATATCCTCCCAGAAGTGACACTTAAGGAAGACATGTTCTCTTCCTGAAGCAGGCAAAACATTACTTTCACGACACTACACAAGATCCTTGCTGATGTATTTGCTCTCAGACTCCCCTACTTACAGGAAGGAGTGCAAGCTCCAGTTCTGGCCCCTGTACAGCTTTACCTTTCAACTGATCATCATACAGAAAGCTGGGATCTTTCAGAAAATTCTCCCTCTTAAATAATAAAAAAGTAGCACAGCAACAATCAGCCTTCAGTATCTTGGGGCTGAATGACTCAACTGAGTTATCTTCATAGCTGAGGTTAAACCCCAAGCAAAACAAACACCTGGCTTCTTTTTTTGGTTTGGGTTTTTTTTTTTTTTTCAATACTTTTCTGAAAGAACAAGATCTTCCGCCTTTGTCGGTCTTGTTGACTTAGCTCAGCCACACCATGCCGAAAAACACACAAGTTGCAATGCACTGCTTCTGTGCCGTTTTCCTTCCCATTTTCCATCTGGAAGGTCTTTAAGGATGGGAATTTGCATCTCTGGTTCAAAGCTGTGATGCTGAAGAAATGAGAAGGAGCAGGTGCTTACTTCCTGTTAGTTGCTGAGTAAACAGGGCCGACAAATTCCACTTTCTAGAACATGAAAACTGAAGGCATAAATAGTTTCTGGTATTTTCAGGACCAACAGTAAATTAATTACTAATTTGCAAGTATTGAATAAATTGCTCAAGTAAAAGAACCTCTTTTAAGAAGGAGCTGTTTTCATTTACTTGAAGTTGGCTTCACTCTCTTTTCCACCAAACAATAAATTGCTTCAAGGGAGAAACCATTCTAATTTGTTATCATTCACACACTTGCAGCAGCTAGTGCAGTCCCTGATCCTGTAGGAACTTCTAGAACTGCTCTGTTGTTGTTCAACTGGATTCATCATGAAATAAGAGAGCAGGGTAGAATGGGGCATCCCAAAAATCACTACCTCCAGAGTGAACTCTGTTTTCAGGACAAAACAAGGCCTCAAGTCTTTTGCTGAAAACATGCTTTACCAACCAGTGTAAGTGAAATGGCGAAGGACAGGTGGATTTTGGCCAATGTGGTTTAGAAAGACCGGAAGCCTTTCCCAAGGCCTATCGCAATGATATGCAAATTATGAGTCATTATATTCTAGTGGTTTCTCAATGGAATTGAGCTTTCTCAATGGAATTCCAACTCATTCCTTTCATATAAAAATAATCACATTATCTTAATGTGCACAAGAGGGTCTCATAAAAATTTATTACTTTAGGGTTAAGAACTCTCAGGCAAAGGTTGTTGGCTACAGAAATGCTTCCAAAAACCTATCCGTCCTTCAACCATCCTCAAGATGAATATATGAAACCAATCCCAAGTCATCCCAGTCCCTCTGAACCTACAGAGAATGGGTAAGAGCCACAGAGAAGGAACACAGACCCGCCCACAGGGAGGGCCCAGAAAGGGAAAGGGAGTGAGAGAGCCTCACTGCAGGAGCTGTGTTTCTAGAAGATGAGTATTAAATTTCCCAAAAGCACAGTATGTAAGAAAAAAACTGCAAATGGGGAGTGGGAGATAAAGGCAGGAAAAAAAGAAGGAAGGAAGAGAGAGAGAGAAGGAAGAAAGAAAGAAGTGATCCTCGTAGATCATCGTTTCTATGACTCGTAGAACCCTACCAAGAGAGAGGAGGCAGGTTTCCATGTGACTGATGAGGAAATTGAGCCTCAGAAATGTTGTTGAGTCCAAATTTCACCAAACAGTGGAGCTGAGACTTGAACCCACGTCTCCTAGCTCCTGGTCCTGTGGTCTTTCTTCCACAGGTACAGTGTTTTCCTTTACTCATGTTATATACTTGTCCTAATTTAAAATTTCTGAGAATGATGGACTGGCACACAGATAAAGTGGCATGTATACAGGGATATCTGTGATACCAGCAAGAATTATCAAAATGTGTGGAAGCTCTTCAGCAAAAGACTGGTTGAATAAATTATACCGTGTACCCCCTAAAAAGCACAAGAGGTTTGCTTTGCCCTGAGATAGTGCAATCTCCACAAGGTATTGCTAAGTGTAAATGAGCATGGTGATGGACAGCCTGCCCAGTATCCAAGCAGGGCTGCCCAGGGAGAGGGCCACTCAACAAGGAAAAGAGTTTTCGCTTTCACAATGCTTGGCTGGAATGTCTGGCAAATCTTCTGCCCCACTCTCTAGCCCAGCACGGCTTCAGGCTATAAAAATTGCTCCCTGTTGTTCCTCAGCAACTCCCTGCAAGAACCCAAGCTGTCTCCAGAGTAAGAGGCCCTGTTCTCAGAACTTCTACAGGGGAGGACGCCCACGAGAGGACAGTGCTCCGAAGCAGCTCACGCCATGCTGTCAGGAAGCGAGGATTCCTCGGCACGAAGACCACGCTGCCAAGAGTTGAAGGTTGTAAGACACAGCTGAGAAAGGCAAGCAGACAGCAGGCTCCAGCAGAGGCCACGAGAAGGAGCTGGAGCAAGGCCTCAGTCAGCTTTACAGAGTGGCCACCCCAACGGTGAGCTCAAGGCAGGTGTCCACGCAGCCAACCCACTTCCTAGATGAGAGCTCAGCAAATCTGCCTGAGAACCACAATGAAAACCCCGAGCTGCAAGGCTACAGAAGAAGGGAAAATCCAAGGCTGAGAGGGGCCACAGAGAAGTCACAGAGGCAGGTCAGTGGTGAGCAAGGGCTCACGGTGAAAGACACTGGCCAGATGTCAAGTAGTGTGGTTCACAGAGGCCAAGAGAAGCCTCAGGGTCACACAGGTGGCGACAACATCAGGGCCACTGGAGGTTAACATCTAGAGAATGAGATGTTTGGAGCTCTTCCATCTTCTTCCAGAACACATACTTTACCTAGATTGGCCACAAAACCAGTTAAAAGATGAGAGACTCCAAATGGGTACCAGCTTGAGAACCTTATTACCCAAAGCTAAATTGGGAGTTCTCGAGGTATCTGTGAGAGATTAAAGGAATTGATTAGAGAAGACTATGTGACTCTTCCAGTGCTTACGGAAGCCGAGAAGTTTCTTTGCCAAGGCGCTCATGGAAGAGGGAAAAGCTCTTGTTTGCTAATGGAAACTCTTAATATACTACACCATGGTGCACATGGCACTCACAATGGTAGGTGAACTAAATCAGATACAAGCTTAAATAGCGCGTGCTTTCTCTTATATGACAAACCCAAAATATAAACAAAAGGAAAAGTGAAGTATAGAGGATAGGGAGGAAGGAAATACATCCTTCTCAAATGGGAAGCGGATTAAGAGGTAGAGAGAAAGGGGAGGGAAGTCAAAGAGGATCAAAGAAGGAATGATGTTGTGTTGTTGACATGGCCGAATTCCAGATGAGAAATGTACATATTATGTACTATAAATATGGCCTAATAAAAGCTAAAATAAATACTACAATTTTAGAAGAACTTTTGATAGAACAAATGAAAATTTTTCTCATGATCCATAAAATCCATGCTGACTTCCTATTTCAACGATCTGATGAAAATGGTGCTCACTGGACTGTAGCCCCAACTGTAGTGGCATCTCACCTACTCAGCTTTGTACCCCCACTGTCCTATGTTTACCCCAGGCCATAGCTTAATAGCTCAGAGGTCCACGACCTCTAAAGAATAGTAACTAGCTTGGTTTTATTTTGTTCTAGAACTTTTTTTTAAAAAAAATTATTTATTTTAGTGTGTGTGTGTGTGTGTGTGGCCAGCTCAGCCCACCAGGGGGCGGGGCTG
>NDGN011548196.1:1120-18583 GCA_002564285.1 Tympanoctomys barrerae | reverse complement strand
GAAAAAAATAAAAGATAAAAATTCTGTATCTGCCTCATGAACACTGTGCCGATGGCGAGATCATAGTTATACCCGAAGAGTAACTTCATTTTCCTCCACTTTTTCTTCAAAAGCTCACATCTTTTTAAAATTAAATCTGTATTAAAGATTCAGTCATAATCCTAGCAAGAAACAGATGGCACTTTGAAAACAGTATCATTTGAAGAGGGTTTATTTACAACAGGATTGTTTATAAAGATATGGGTACAGAAGAACCACAAGAGATAGCAAAGCAACTCAGAGCAAATAGCAGCTGTCTAGCTAACCTCCAGGCCCAAAGAACAGAGAGAAAGGTGCAGTTTCTAAACCCAAAAGGAGAGAACTATACAGAGTACACTGTTAGGGGACACAGTCTGCCAGAGGCAACTTTGGGCTGGATGCCAGAAGACTAGGTCCTACACCGCTTTCCTAATTTTATCTAATCCCCTGCTGTGGTTTCATCATAAAGCCAGAGGGCACTGGAACTCATTTGCAGAAATCCATGCAGGTCAGCCAGGCATGCGTGAAGCAGTAATGTTTTAGCTGCATTACAAAATTTTGCTACATGGTATTTCCTCTTTCTAGTCTTCAGACCTTGCAAATTACAACCTTTTTTTTTTAATTCGAGATTATTTAAAAATACATCCCCAAGTTTTCAAATATGTAATTCAATGATGATCTTTTAAAAAGCTATGAGCACAGGTTTGCAGTACATAATCATTCCATCCACCACGAGGAGTTGGTATATGAATATGGCACATCTCACATCCTTTTCATCCCTTATCCCTGCTTTCATCCCTTAGCTATTCCTTTTGCAAGTCTTATTTCTTATTATCTATCTTTCATTTTACTCATTAATTCATGTATATTTTGGGTTTCTCATGTAAGAGAAACTGTGTGATCTCTAGACTCGCGTGTGTGATTTACTCTAGCTAAATATCAATTTTCTGGCATTATCTGTAAACATGGTCTCCAACATATAAGTTTTTGTTATTTGTGGTCTTTTGTGATTTGGTACGTAGTCAGTTCAAAATTTTGACTGTCATGCATAAGTTCGTGCAGTCTGTCACTATTAATTTTAAAGTTTAATGTTTGTTTATCGGACTTAACATATTAATTTTGCTGTTCAAATCTTATATATTTGAATTTTTCTTTTCAAAAACACTTAAAATTTGATTTGCTTGCTTGAAATTTTTCAACATTTATCATTGTGTGTTTTAATTTTTCTTTGTATTCTGTCTTTGATTTATTTAATTATAGTTTAGTTACCACAAACCCAAACAAGTTAGTACTGCTACATATATATTACAACTATGAAAAGCAATGATTTTATTTTGTTTAGAAAGTTTTTGCTAGGATTTGAATTATTATATTAACATGACTAAGCAAGCTTTATTTTTTATATATTCTTAGCTGTTCAAAGTCCACCAAAATTGTAGACCTACTTCAGCAGTTTGCTATGCTAACAAATTCTGGGAACTCATGACTACCACTTGAGGACCTCTTGTAACAGTAGAGGCCAAAGGTAACTTGTATTAATCTTATAAATAAATTAAATAAATTTACTATTCAAACATTTATACAAGATTTTCTTTTCCTGTTGTATATATTATTTTTAGTAGACTCTGTGCTTGTCATTTTTAACTTTTAATCCTTTCATGTACTTATGTCTTAGAGATCTCAGAAACAGCACATAGCTATATTTTATTTTATATTTTTGTCACTGACAAAATTCACTATTAATTTAAATATATTGACTATCAGTATTACTAATATACTTGGAATATTTTTCCTCTGTAACTATATTTTTGCTTCATTCTGCTCTTCTGCTTTTCATTGAATTGACTGAAACTTTTTCTTCCTTTTACCCCTGAAAATACTTATTTTTTACTTACTTTTACAAATTCCATTATCACAAGTTCTAATTTTCCCTCGTGTTTTTGCTAAATCTCACAACTGATCATTTTCTTGAGTGATTTTTTTAATTAAATCTCATCTTTCATGGCACTTGTTTATCTGTAGGAACCTCATTCACTCTTGATTATATCTGTAGAGAAGAATTTTATTTCCTTCTTTTATAGTGTATAGGATATCCTCAATTTAATTACTTTTTATCCACTATCTTAGAGATTCTTGAATTATATTGGTCATAGAAGTCCTGGCCAAATTTCTCCTCTAGGCTGCATTTTTTCCTGTTTGGTTTTCATAGAGAGAATAGCTCTTTAGGGATCTTTCTTTGCATAGAAGCCCCAAGTAGCACTCTTACACTTGTGTGAGATCAAGACTGTATCTTCCTTTCTAACATAGACTTTGTAATAGTGCCTACCTGTTTGATATACCTTCTCGTCTAATGGTCTTTAAGTATCTTTATCATTAGCATAGCTTCAAACTCTGTCTTTTCTTTATATGCCATGAATATTTTTCTTCCTTTTATTTGGAACATTGTGATTCTGAGTGCTGGAAACAGACTTGCAAACATTCCATCCCAAGCTGCCACAGAAAGCACTCTTAATATATTTGACAACTTTAGAGAAAAGTGCTTTTTAATACTCATTGTAAAACTTCATGAATCTTCAGTAAGTGATGTTGTAATTTCTTTGAATACTGAGATAAACTGGACATAGTTCATAATCTCGGTGACATGCAGTTAGTCATGATAGCAGCTATGATTTGAATAATCTCAAAATCTATGTGTTGAAAACTAATCCCAAATGTGATAGTTGAGGAGGTGATTAGAGCATGTGGGGGGCCCTGTTGCACAGGATTAGTGGTCCTGTAAGAGAAGGTCCAGAGACCTATTTTGTCCCTTCCCACATTTGAGGACCAAGAAAAGGCTGATGAAGAGTGAGAAAGATTATCCTCAATGAACAACTCGTGTGCCGGCACCTTCATCCTCAATGAACACCTCGTGTGCCGGCAGCCTCCAGAACCCTGAGAAACAGATTTCTTCTAGTTATAATTTAGGGTACATTGCTATAGGTGCCTGAGTAGATGAAGACAACATCTATAAAAATTGCTTAAACAGAGATATAAATAAAATGAGAACAAAGCACAGAGCACTGAAGGATTTTTAGAGTAAAATCTTGAATTTGAAAGTTTTGCTAATGAGTAACTTGATTTTAAACATATATTGAAGGTAGACCTGGGATATATGTTCTACCTTCTAAGCCCTAAATCTACTTTTTAAATGTAGAAATGACTTTTCCCCTCTTTAAATGTCAATTTCGTGTGTGTGTGTGTGTGTGTGTGTGTGTGTTTGATCTGAAGCAAGCTTTGAAAAAAAGATATGAATTGTTTCAATTGAAATTAATTTGCAATGGAAATAGAAAAGGAGAGGATATGCTACACTGAGGAGGTTTTGTACCTAATTAGGTTTACTGGATAGTGTTCACTTCAACAGACAGGTCTGATGGCTCCTATTATCTCATTGCCACACCTTTTCAGAAAACTACATGTGCAAAATAGATCCACCTCGGGCACCATTGTGTGGCCTGGTCAACTTGGCTCAATAATCAACTTCATTGGATTGTGAGATTTCAAACCCTTGTCCAGTGATACTATATTTTCTGAGATTCTGAAGGTACTCTAGATATCATTCTTGTATACAAGCCCAATCAGCTCATAATTTGCTTGCTTGTTGTCAGCTATAGGTGATAGGAATCTAACTCAAAGTGAAGGAGTTTCTCAGAAGGATGAATTGCAATACTAAAAGGAGAAAGGGGAAACATTATTTGTGTAATCCCTATGATGTGTATGTGTTGAGCTGACATCTTCAGACCTATCTCTCTTCTGTATTCAGTGTATCTTCACACATAAAATAGTAGATAACTTATTGGACACCAGTTGCTATTTACATATTGCCTCCAAGTCAACATGTTCAAGTTGACTTATCATCTTCTTGCCCCTCTTCATCATAATAATATGCCTTCATTACTTATAATGGCAGATAGCATCATTTAGCCAATTTCCAAATTTTGACACTTGGAGTCACATAATCTCTGTATTATCTTTTATAAACTCCCCATATAGTATCATGGTACTATAATCTATTATCATTTTTGACATCTCATTTAATAGTAACAGGAGCACTATCTGGAACTTATTATTTTTTTCTGTTTTACGGATAACTAGGGTTCTGAGAGGTTAAGCTACATGCTCATAGTCACATTAGACATAAGTGACAGGATTGTGAAGTGTGACTTTCAGTTTCCTGAATATACTTCTGGGCATACCTAGAACTTTTCTTTTTCTCCTTGCTGTCTGACTGACCCTTTCTACCTCTCCAGCAAGATTCAGCTTAAAATGGCCATGCCCCATGACTTTTGGGCTTCCAAGGCTAGTCAGGGCTCTTTCCCCAGCCCATAAGCCCTGTGCCCTCTTCCCTTCTGGTGTGTTCACCACACAGCGTCACAACCCTGTGTACTCACCTTCACCCACAGCAAGAGTTCCGTGAGGGAAGAGTCTGAGCTTCCCTCATTGCCATGAAGACTTTAGCAGGTAGCAGATGTGAAAGGTTGGTTTGGTGAATAAATGAATAAACAGGAGAATAAGAAAAACAAATCAATAGAAATGTAAATAATACAGCCATTATGTTAAACAGAATTACATGCAGTATCATGCAGCCCTACTTCTGGCTATCCACCCATGGATATTGAAATCAGGGGATGCTCTAGGGATGTCTGCATCTGCATCTTCATTGCAGCATTATGTACAGTAGCTAACATATGTGGGTGACTTATTGCCCATCTTTAGCTGGGCACATAAAGAAAATATGTGTATATGCATAGTGGCATACAATTCAGCTTTAATAAGGGGGGAAATCCTGCTGCTATTAACCACATGGACAATCCTGGGGGACATTATGCCAAGTGAAGTATCCAGGTAAATAAATACAAATATGATCTCACATATGAAGTCTAAAAGTGGCCAAGTCATAAAAGAGAGGGTAGAGGGGAGGTTACCAGAAACTGGGGAAGGGGATGGATGGGGGAATGGGAGATACTGACCACAGGGTCTAAAGTTTCAGTTTGACCAGATGAATAAGCTTCAGTGATGTTTTGCACAGACGTGTGATTATAATAACATTGCACCACATGTTTCAAAACTGGTGAAAGTGGATTTTAAATATTTTCAACATAGATAAAATTGGAAGTATGTGAATAAGTGGCTCATTGATTAACTTGATCAAATCATCCTACCGTAAGCCCTATTATTCTATTATAAACCTTCAAAGTATTCCCCACAAATGCCTATGTTGATAATTTGTCAACTAAAAATAAAAGTAAGTTATGAAAAAAAAGAGTAAGGAAAATTTTTATAAAAAAGAAAGAGGCACAAGTTCTGTTGCTTCTAAACTTTTTCTTAGACCTGGTCCTTTCTAATTTCCTTTTGCTAGAATTCTATTTGATCCTTAGAGCTGATCTGTCTTAGTTTCATGTGTTCAACTCAGTGCCAGGTTCAAAAGCAAATCCCAGTCCGTACCATGTTTACTTAACAAAGGAGAATGCTTGGCTTTTTTATGCTCTATCATGTAAGTGTGGAAGGGATGATGCCTTCCTGTTTACCCCTTTTCTTGTGGCACCATCTCACAGGATTATGGAGTGTTCATGGTCAAATGCATCTTGGAGACCATTTGATTAAATCCAGTAGGGGAAAGAGAGTCCTGGAAGGATAAATGACTTCACCCAAGGTCTTTCTTCTTGCAAGCTGTAGTGGGTTCCTGTTCATTTACTCTCTAGCTCTCTTTCACTTTGCCTTTGGGGAGGTCAGGTTGGGCTACATTTGGGAAAGTGGCCACAACCCAACTGGAGTCTGTAGGCCTGCACTGCCACTGCACACTCAAAAGGACTTCAGCTCTGTGCGGTGTGCTTTAAGGATCAGCTAAAAATCTGATGGCAGGCTTAGGAGACCCTCACATTCCCATTATGTGGTGCTATAACCTCAGAGTGGCCAACAGTGACCAGTTGCTGGCAGGGAGAACAGTGAAGAGAACAGAAGTCAGGTCTGTCTCCATCAGGGATTTGTAGCTCAGCCATGACATCTGGGGAAAGGATTTTCAAGGCCTGGATCTGGACTCAATGAGGCCTCGTACTCACACCTGGGGTCTAGACTGTGTGGCTCTGTCAGTCGGGCCCATAGGCTCTTCTACTTTTCACTTTGCCAATTTCTTTTTTAAATTTGCCTCTGTCTTCTGACATTTTAATTTTGCTCTTTAATATTTTTTCCTTTTTGTCAAATCACCTCTGGCTTACATTTTTCCAGATACCCTGACAATGTCATAGGAAAAAATAAAAAAGACATTTGCAACAGGGAGGAGTTTGGAAGGACTAATGACATAGCAGACAATATTCTGACAAAGTGGTAAAAGATATTTTACTATGCAGCTACTTGACCTTGAAAACTTTATTGGTAGGGTTTAATTTTTCTTATCTTTGCAGTGAGAATGAACACATTTAGAATACTACATCTTTGGGGATTTTTTTTGAAATAGACTCTTTTCAACTCTTTAAAATATTTTAAGGCTCATAATTTAGAAATTATGTTGAAGAAAATCTATTCTTATTTACATGGGTTGGTGTGGTTTAATTTTTCCACATTCAGACATCAATGATGGTGCTAGAAATGACAGAGTCCTTGGAGTACACAGCTGAGAAACCCCTGGGCTCCAAGACCTTTGAGGTCTCTTCTGTTTGTTAGATGTGGTAAAACAATAATGACCATCACTAGTCTTGTTTGTTGCATTTCTCAGCGACTTATAGTAAGGCACTGCACTTAGGTAACTCTGGCCAATGATAGCAGGAATGATTTGTGACTTCTGAAATGGGACAGTGAAGTCTGTATGATCCTTGATGATTTCCTCTCTTGCTGCAGTGGCACGGATGTTGCCTCTTGTACAGGATGCAGCCAGGAGATGAGAAGCCCTTTCAACCTGGGTCCTGGAATGATTCTTTGAAGCAGAGAATTTGGTGGTGCCGCAATGGTTGTAACGTGTGACTGAAAAAGAACCTTTCATTATATAATCTAATGGAATTTGTGAGTTAATGGATTTGCTAGAATAAAACTAGGCTGTGTTGATGAAGGTGTCAAGTGAGGAGAAAAAATTAAAAGAGTAAAATCAAACTTTCTATGTTAAGTCTTACTCAGCTATTTGTGTATTGTAGAAACTTGGTATAACCAAAGTTGCTTAAGCTATTAGATGAAATATGTTGTTCCTGAACAGGTTTATTTGAATTCCTCCATCAGAAAAGTGATACTACTTATGTTATTCTCCTGTTACTCAAGAGAAAACCAAGGTTATGAATTCAGAATTCTTCAAATCCAAATAACAATTTTAAAAAATGCTTTCCACAAGAGAACCCTACACACTGCTACAGAATCCGCCCTGGAGATGGAATGTTGGCACTATCAAAGCGTCTTTAGATAAGAAGGCTTTGAAATTAGTGGAGAGGAGGCTGTCATCTCAACTATAATGTTTTCATCTGTCTAAAGAGCTTTGTCTGTCCTCTCCTCTGGAGCACTGCTCACTGAGTGTCTTCTTAGTTATTTTTCTTGTTGCTGAAACAAAACACCTGACACAAAGTTAAAAGAAGAAAGTTTTGTTGTAGTAGAGGGTCCTAGGAATTCTGACATGGTAGAGAGAACTCACAGAAGAGAAACAGTTCATGGCAGGTGAAATCAGCAAAGTAGTAAAACACCAAAAAGCAATGGCAACAGCAACCCTCTTTCTATCCATGCTCCTCACATTGTATCCAGCCGCTCACCTTTAGTGCAACTAGCACTCACCCCCATGGTGGGGTACTTTTAATCCTAGCATTGCACCACGAATCAGTCCCAGCATCACATCCTTTTTTTTTTTTTTGGGTAGAGGGGGGAGGCTCAGCCTGACCTGAGGGTGGGGCTGGCATGGCATGTGGTGCCAGGGGTCCAACCGTGGTCTCCTGCTCCTGCCTAAGCAGGTGCTTTACACTGTTGAGCTGTCTCCATGGCCCCCACATCCTTAATCCCATTCTCTAGATCCAGTCACCTCTGAGAAGCTCCACCTATGACCATATGAGGCTTTGGCAGGACATCAGACATAAGCTATAAAACTGAGGCTTATTATTATTTGATATAAGTAAGTACCCCATCTCCTTTTTTGGCGGAAAAGAAAAGTCAGGCTAACTCTGAGTCACATGTTCTGAATTCTTGACATTTCCAGCACAATCAAGCTCCAGTTTTGCAATGGCTTTACTGACACATCTAACCCTTTATTGGCTCTGTTCCTTTCTTCATATGCATTCTTTCTTTTCTGGATTTTTCTGGAGCCATACCTAAATGAAACACTTGGCCATGAACTGTATTATTATTTTGGGGTAGGCCAAGGCCCTACAATAAGCACTGAACCTAGTCCACTTTTGCTTCCACTGGTTTAGATCCTATTTCTCTCTAATAGATTTTTAAATGCTATGGATTTCTTGCATAAGTGAGAACCTCAGGGTCCTTAGTGGACTTTTTTTATGGAGTACTTTAAGAGTATTGAGAGTTTCCCATGGATATTGTTTTATCTTCTACTGTAAAACCGTGGTTTGTACCTCCTGATGTGTTTTAGCCTTAAGGAGGTAACTGGACACCATTTCTTATTTGTTACAAAAAATCCTAAAAGGGGCATACACTAGGTTTTCATGAGTTTATCACCTGCATCTGTGCACAAATACAGCAGCATTGTTCCACAACTTCTGCACTCAATATGTTCTTGGCTTGCTGAGTCAAAATTCTTTAAGGATCTCAGCAGAGTATTGGTCTACGGTGTGGAAAGGATTAACAGCTAGGATAGAAAGGGACTGCACCAAGGGGCTACACCTAGAAGCTCAGTTAAAGATATTGTGTCCTGGAGGCTTTTGAGTGAATGAAACAGGATAAAGGATAGAGATGCTCTAAGAGTACAACATCTGACTTTATGATCTCAGAAGTGGCCCTGATAACCATCCCAGTGAGCTCAAGGTATGTCCATGACAGGCAGGAGATGAAATGAAAGGGAGATGATGGAGAAAAGAATTTCCAGAAGTGTGTAGCCTCAGGCTGAGCTTCCTTTTCTCGGTCCTGTTAGTAATGAGCTAGTGGACATCTTGCTTCTGAATATGCCTGTTAAACTTCCGATTTGACTGACTTCTCAACAGTGATATCATTATCTATTTTTTTCTGGTTATTTTAGGTGAACAAATAATGTATAACACTACATTTTAAGGACTTTAAACAGTATTATTGGACATTGTAATATCCCATATTATTTCAAACATGGTATATCATATATAATGTATGAAGAGATGACCAGCAGAAAGTAGTATGAAGTGTTGCTACTGATTAGCTGTCAAATAAAGAGTAACTTTTATCTCATTCTTTATACTCTTGGCTCTTTTCCAGATTGTCCACAAACAGTCATGTTTTACCTTTATAATCATAAAAATATATATCCTAATTTTTATGGTATGAATAATAAATGTTTATTTTGCAATAGAACTATAGTTACATCTTCTTTTATACCCTGTGCCCCATTGTTTCTTAGAGCACCAATATGCAATGAAGTATGGCATTCTTTTCATTTCATGTCATTATTTTTAAAAGATCTGGGCCCTGTGTACTTCTGGAAAGCACCTGGAGCCAGGCAACTCGTCAACCTTGCTTTTTTACATTAATGAAGATGTGGATGAAACATCATCCTCTTGAATTCTAGCTGCCATTATGAACTTCCTTTTTGTTCAGCAGTAAATCTGTAAATTACAGAGCAATTGCGTCATCACAATGAGAAGTCATCTCTCTCTACTAGTTATTAAAACATGATTAAGTGCAATACTCCAAATGAAGATGCTGTCTATATATAACCTGGTGTTTCCCCAAAAGAAGAACTAAAACATAATTTTGGAAACTTCAGAAATTTTATAAATATTTCTATGTCTAAAAGATACGAGAGTACACAAAATTTTTAAATGTCACCCATGTTAAATATAATTTTGGGTGTACATAAAGGATATGGATGGAGAAAACCTGCTCGAGCCCCCCTCTTGTCCCTCTCTCAGACAGGAGCTTTCTTTCTCTCAATAAATATATTCTACTCATAAAAAAGGAAATGGATTATGATTTAATTTCAGACATCTTGATTTCAGAAAAAATAGCCTTAAAGAACTAAAAGCTTATCTTTCCACCCAATTCAATATTAGGAAAAAGGTGCCCAGGATTCCTTCTTTATTCTTTCATAGCCACCCACAGATGTACATCTGGTCTAAAACTAGCAGAGTTCTAGCTCACCCTCTTCATCTCTTCACATTTTCACGTGTTGTCTAGCACACACTCAGTCACTGTCCTCTCCTATTTTGGAATAAGCAGTTGTGGAATTTGTTAAAAATTCCATACTGTGCCTTTGAAGTGAATTCTCTCTGTTAAGTGAATGCGGATGGAAATGATTAACCTTTCACTTGGTATTAATAGAAAAAAATAGAATTTCGGTAGCACTAACCTACTTTATAGGCTATTATTTCTATTGTCCCCAGCCCGTCTCTCCCCACATGTGACCATCTGGTTCACTGAATGCAGCTGTTCATTTGTGTCATTTGCATGACTACGGGTCCAAGGAGCATAATACAAAGCAAAGGAAACCATGCACATATCAGAAGGAGAGCGCTGAGTTATGCTCCCCAGGAGTTCCCATTTTGGCTAATTTTACAAAATGTGTAGTGTTTCACTGCTGAGTAGTGTGATTGTTAAACTGATGTTCTGTCCTCAGAAAAGAAGTGTGGGGGCAGCAATTGGTGTTTGGTAGAAAACTTTTATTTATGGCATTATGTGTATTATATGTTCAAATGTCACATGTGTGGTTTAATGAACAGGAACACAGCATCCTCTGCCTTTACTGCACATCTACTCTTATGATGGGAAATGAAAATTGTGCAGTATGGGGCCTGATATTGGGATTAGACACATGACTCTACTTTCTGGAAGCTGGAAAGTTCTTCACCTTGTGATTTACACTTAAGGAAGAGGAAGTCTGGAATTCCAACCAGAAACATTGGTTTTAACAAACTCCAGAGAAGATTCTGATGAGCATTTGAGTTTGAGAGTCACTGTTATCATCTTTGAACTATTCGTTCCTGGTGATGCTTCCTACATCTCGGAGGCAACTGTATTCTGTTTTTGTTCCGTTCTGTCATTTCTTTTGCTTTTCCAGATAGCTAACAACTCCTCTTGGGCAGCTTCAATTACTCATGATAAATTCATTTCATCTTGAATACCACTTCTTCACTTTTTAACTTGTTTGTATGTTTGTTTTGTGGAACTGGAAGCAGAAAACTGCACAAACAATTGCCCTACCACTGAGCTATGTGTCTGGGCTTTATCTCTTTAAGTGAAAACATCCCTTCCATTGTGGCATTCTACTCTTCCAGAGGTGACTAAAAGCACTCGGGTGCAGCTGCTTTGTTCCATCCTGTTCATCCACACTCTACATCTCACAAGTTTCTCTTCACAATGTAGTTCACATTCTGGTAAGACTTATTTTCTTAATTTCTGTAATATTTCTTGAATATATATATTTTCGGTTGTGCTTTTGCTTACACTCTTCTTCTAGTTTTAAGTCATCAAACTCTGTCACTCCCCTTTTATGTTTGAACCCTAATCACCTTTCAAAGCTACCTTCCTACAAGAAGTTTTCCACTCCCTCTACATAATACCATCTCCTCCTTGTAACTCATTGTCCTCCTCTGGCAAGTACTCACACAATAGCTTATATTATTGTGTATACATTGTCCTTCAAGTTTTGATTTCCATGCGTTTGCATTTTTTCGTTATATATAGCTTACATAAAACAGACTTAAATGTTCAAAATGTATATTGGCCTTGGAATAATGATTCTAAAGTTTTGCAAAATAAAAGATTTATCCTTAACTATGGTATTATTTATGTTACTACAGCTTCATTATTTATTTCTTACTCATGATTCACTATCCTAAATAGACTTTATATTGTTTTTGGAGAAAGGCAGCCATCCAATTAGAACTCATTCTTCTGCAGAGGCAGATAAGTTTTGATGGCCTGTGCCAAATGAACAGCTCTAAGGATGGGCTTATTAGACCAGGACAAAGAAATAGCACAGTATTTCAGACTGTGTCAGAAAATTTCAAAAACTCAGAAACACAATTATACTATTCTCATGTTCAGTCAATGATATAGAAGATCAAAGAAACATCATTTAATGTTCTCTGTTTGCCTTTACTATTACAGAAGGAAAATGTCATGATAAAATTATCTAACTATCTAAACCAAAGGATGTAAGAATTCTTAGCTACAAGTTTTAGATAATGTACCTACCTGCTATGTTATGGTCAAGTCACTTTGGAGTATGATTTTCAGAGGATGCATCTATCAAACAAAGATCACAACACTTTTCTCTTAGGATTGCTGTAGAAATTCTGTGAAATGATGCTCTTCTTGGATCAGAGATTGCAAAACTGGGGTTTATTTGAAGGTGTGAAGTGTGGGACACTTATCAATCTGGAACATACAAAAGCTTATTCTATATTCTACACCTTTTGCCTGCCAGTGGGTATTCACAGCTCCATGGAAATTGAAGAGAATGGGAAACTCTCAAGCGTTTATATGAGAACAACAGATATTTCCCCTGGGTTTTGGAAATGGCAAAGTCTTGTGCTCAGTTCAGGAGCATTCGGAGAAATGATGAAATCTGCTTTTAGATGTCAATCCACAGTATCTGTATTCCTGAATTACTACCATGTGCCAGGTAGCATGTGGAGGACACTGATATATGGCCATTTCATTCTGGTCATTTTTCTATGAAGTAGCTGACACAAAGAGGAAAGAAATAAAGAGGCTAAGAATATTTCTCAGTATCCAAGAAAATTTTTTCACATCAAAGATGATGTTCTTTTTCCTCTACTAAGATACCATTTTGAAGTTGACATGACCTAGTAGAAGGGGCCATTCATAGAAGAAGGCAGACTTGCACAAATTGTAAAGATAATTTTATCCAGAGAGAACTATATTTTAGAGCACTTAGCTCCCTGTTTTGTTTGGAATAATCTACGTAAGCACATATGGTTTAAGAATACTGAAGACTAGCAATTAATTTAAAAATATAACATCCATGACTAGGTAAAAGTTTGGAAAAGCTTTCAAGTAATGAAATATTCATGCCCTTCTGATTTAGCTTGAAGAACCACTGACATAGATTTACCTATCTCAAAGAGTCCTGAGTCTGGGGTTCTCCACCACTACATTAGGTGTGCAGTGGCCTGGGACACCAGAGGACATCAGTGGTTCTTGATCAATTATTGCAGGAGCATAGGTGAACCCCTAGTTCAGACATATGGGAAGTATATAGCCTGAGCTCTGGATCAGTTCTTTTACTAATAAAGATTAAAAACCTGCCAATCTGACCCTGAAATCTCAGTGACTTCAGACAATAAAAGCAAATTTTTCCTATAAATCACAAGTCAATATATATCTGCCTTTAGGAGACCTGGGACACTCTGCTCCACAAAGTAATTTGGGAATCCAGCTCCAGCTTGTAACTTGCCATCTCTAAGAACCTCAGATTCTTCTGCTGTATTCTTTGCTTTTGGCAAAATGAGAGGAAATCAAGTGTAAGTGGAGAACATCTCAGGATATTTCTAGGGGTCAGGACTGGAAGGGGAGTACTTCTCTCCCACATTCCACTGGCCAGAATTCAGATGTATGACTTCATCTATCTACAGTGGAACTTAAAAATGTAGTTACACAAACAGGAATAAAAGAAACAGAGTTTGGAGAGGACCAACATCATATACCTAGACTAGAAGAAAGAATGCCTTCTCCTCCAATATTACCCCTTACTAATGGAAGACTGTTCAACTAAACCATGGGAGGCTCTGTTTGGTTCTTCTATGTTCAAACTGATATACGATAAATGCAAATTTTGCTTTTTTGGTATTTTGTACATATTCATAAAATATACTAGGAATTAACTTTCTGGGCACCAGGGATTAAATCCAACATCACCCTAATGAGTGACATCATAGGCTTTTTTCATTTTCAATATAGACTAGGTCTCACTAAGTCACTAAGTTGCTCAGTTGGGTTTAATTTTGCAATCCTTTTGTCTCAGGAGAGGTTTATATACTTGTCAAAAATATTTCAAAAAAGTTAATTCTATGAATGCTTTTTGATAAGTTTCTGCATTTGTATTGGCTTAGAAATTTTAAAAATAGGAAATTATTATTTGAAATTATATGGGATAGACTTTTTATTAGATGATATATTAGCTTTTAACACTATCAAAAAGAAAGAAACAACAAAATCCTTTCTTTTCTTCTCTGCTTAAGTATTACCTTAAGTAGCAACTGAAAGACTTGCTGTGGTATGAGACTGAAAAAAAATCATTTCAGCAAAACATGGTCTCTTCCACTCACTCAAAAATTAATAGTAACAAATACTAAATAATTATAGTTCAATGTCTTGGCAATATTTAGGTTTTTGCAATTTTCCTGGACTCTTCTATGCTGTCTATTATGAGGCACTAAAATTGCCCAAGCATGTTCGCACTATGAAGTATGTTGTGCACATGACATTTGTAAATCAAGGCAGAACCAAAGAACAAAGGCAATTCAGATTCCTGCACAAGAGAATTGCTATACAGGTAACGGAGAAGTTGAGAAAACAAAGAAGAGACCATGGTGTAACCTGAGAAATTCCAGGAGCATAAAGCCACGCTACTCCCACACTCCACTCAGAGAAAGGAAAGGTGGTGTTTCTTGAACTCAGGAGGCAGGGCTACTTGGAGAAAATTTGAAACAGATTATGCAGGGAGAGGAGCTAAGGACTCAGAAAGCAGGAGTGAGGTGACCTTGTGAAGCGTATGGAGCCAGAGCTCCACAGAACATCTGAGGCAAAGAAAACACTTGAATTCTTTTCTCGTATCATCCCTTGCCCTAACCTACAAGCTCCTGCCTGTGTCTACCATCAACCAAACACAGCCGAAGGGTGAATGATTGATGTGGGAACCCTCAGTGCTGCCTTTCCCCCTGATAATACAAAGGAAGGTAAGGGAATAAAGAGGGAGGCACAAAGCCAAGGATGCCAGCATTGGCAAATGTGACCAAAGACCCAGGGGGGAGGGCGTGTCCTCTCTCATCGTGCCCAAGTGGTGGCCTCTCAGGGGTAATCATCAGCTCAGAGGTTTCCAAATGCTTCTCCCAGTGTTTCCAGCAACAATATTTAGTCAAAAGAAACTACTAAGGCTCTAAAACACATCTTTAAAGTTGCATTCTTGTTGGAGAGAAAAAAAAAAAACAGGAAATAAAAATAGTTGGAAAAATGCATTTGGATTTAGCACCTTGAAGATCTTCTCCAGAAAGCCTGAGAAATGAACATGGGAAAGAGATTGCATCCCTTGAGAATCAGAGTGGCAAATACTTTAAATATCACACTGACGGGACAAGCGAATACATCCTAGGAATTTGTTCTCCGGTCAACAAGTAAGGATTAGACAAATAAGTCGTCATACTTCAACACCTCTCTCAAAATCTATAACTCTTCTTGGAGTTTACTTCATGACAATACAAATGTCCTAAAAAATAAATAATTGCTCACAAGTAGCTCTTTGCAAGGTGACGGACATAAAACAAAAGTCACAGAAGTAAAAAGAGCTGGGTACAGGGAGAATGTCAGGGCAGTAATGAAAATGACACATTTTCAACCCAGCAGTGCTAAACCATATTAAAGAAATGTCTAGAAACATATAAAATGCTTTAATAGTGCATAAAAATAATTAAGGTTCTCAATAACTTCAGCCAAATGGGTTTCACAAGAATTCTCTAAGGATGGCATCTAGGGTATACTTTGTGAAAGGGCAGTTTTAAT
This sequence comes from Tympanoctomys barrerae, assembly GCA_002564285.1. NCBI lineage: Eukaryota > Metazoa > Chordata > Mammalia > Rodentia > Octodontidae > Tympanoctomys > Tympanoctomys barrerae. Next base: position 2,683 of record NDGN011548196.1, on the reverse strand, counting down.
TTTTTTGTTTTGTTTTAGAACCATGGCTAGTGGAAAGAACTTGGAGTATGTGACCAAAACAAACTAAAATTAAAATTTGGATTTCAATGTATGTTCTTGGAAGGAGGTATGTTACCTGTATGGCATTCAGATATTCTTACATAAAATGAGATGCTCTATCTCCTATTCATTTGTGAGATGAATTAGCAATAACACATAATAGGGACCTAGCACAAAAAATACATGTTGCCTAATTCTTCCATAAATTATCTCATTCTTTTATTTTCAACATTTTAAATCAAATTTACAAGCTAGTAGCTTTTAGTATTATAATTCCATTCTTATCCAGGAAGATAATGTACTTTCTTGGATAGCAGTTTAAAAATGAAAAAAAAAAAAACTTTGAGAAGAGTTACTCTTAAAATAGAGTCTGTGAATACTGTGGTTTATTTTTTTTTAACTTCTTCGCAATGTGCAGTTGACAACTACCTAAGAGCAAGAGAAGGATGGTAGCAGGGTGGACGAAAGTTTTTATTTCACATAATTTTTGAAGTGTTCATCAAAACACAGGCCACTAGGTACCATGCCCCACATATTAGAATCTAGGAGTCTTGTCTGCTTAATAAGCAAGCCAATTGATTCCAAGTGATGAAGTATGAAAGTCTACTTTTAAAGTCATTGCTTTAAAGAAAAGATGAGGGTGAGTTGTTAGGCAAAAGAAATTATAAGTAGTGTTAAGGTGGATATATGGATGTCCTCCCAAAACCTCCTGCTGGCTTTTTGAAGGTAGCTGAATCTAGAGTTTGCCATTGGTCCATTGGCTAGTGCTTAGCTGGCAGTGGGAGTGAGGCAACTGCCCTGGGGTGGTAACCTACATAAGACTCCACTTAAAGGAGGGAAAGAGGCCTTCCCTTCCCTTTTTCTCCTCTTGCCCTTGAGGCTTTTGCTGTCTTCTACTGCCCTAAACTGTTGCCCCTGTGTCATGTCACCCTGCCTTGGAGCCAACTGATTACAGAATAAAAGCTGAAATTGTACTAGAGAAGTGGAGTCTCTGTGACTATACCTGAACACATAGCTCAAGCACTTTTGGGAATGACTTGTAAGAAGAGTCTGGAAAGGTTCAGAGATGTTGGTGGAAAGACTGGCTTTGGGAGGTTCCTGCTGGAAGAAGGACTGCACTGGCTGCTGCACTCAGACCACGCTAGACAGAAAGTTTGTCCACATTCTGCTTGTGTCTATAGACTTTCACTGAGACTGAGATTAAAAATGGCAGACTGACTAATCTAGTAAAAGAAATTCCAAAGCAATCAAATATTTCAGCAGTGGCATGGCTGCTGTTGCAGAGTTCTAGCAAGATCTATGTTGACAATCAAAAGCAGAGAGCCCAACAGAATGGTTTAAAATATTGTGAATTTGGCCAGAAAGGAAACTCCAGTGAAGCTGTAGATTACAAAGACAGAGTGGAAGAGACCTTGACTGCTGAAAAAGAATAGAATCCAAAGATGGCCTGAGGGCATCACAGGAAAATGGTACAACCTCTATGGAAATCAGTGTGGACATTCCTCAAAAATCAAAGATAGATGT
>NDGN011548191.1:0-10034 GCA_002564285.1 Tympanoctomys barrerae | reverse complement strand
CAGCCCCGCCCCCTGGTGGGCTGAGCTGGCCACACACACATACACACACACAAATAAATAAATTTTTTAAAAATCTGGGATAAATCCTCATGATGAAATTTATCACAGGATGGACCTTCGATTTTTATTTTGAGCCACTGAGTAAATGGTGGTATAATCGACTGAGACTGGGAAGATCAAGAAGCAGTTCAGGTAGGAAGTTGCTAAAATGTGCTATTCTTAGTGTCATGTTTTTCCCTTGTACTCCCTCATTAATCCTATCATTTCTACTCTAAATATGCCCCAATTCTAGTATTCCCATGACTTTCCACCTCCATGTGTCAGTGCACACTGAACCAGGAATACAAAAACTTCTTGAAATGGGAGATTAATGGCAGAGAATTAATTATACAGATGTGGGAAAGTGAGAAGCCAAATGTAGCTGACATGATAACCCAGAGATCAACCCCCCTAAGAAGCTGTGCCATGCTTAAGCACAGAGGACTGAAGGAGGAGGAAGGAGTCGTGGACACCCCACGGAAGCTGGGAGCTCGCTACAGCAGGAGAAACAGCTCTGTGTCTGCTGGAGATGCTGCAACACACACACACACACGTGCACGCGCACACACACGCACATGCACACACACATGTACAGAGAAGGAGGGAGGAAGATTGAAGAAGAGAAGGAAGACAAAACCCTGTCTGGTTCCTTATTTTTACTTTGCCACCTCTCCCAATAGTGCCTAAAACCAGTCAGAAGCAAGGTGACAAGGATCTAGAAAATGTAGAATATAAAGTGGCCAACTATACAGAACAAGAGAAGGGAGGAGAATTGGTCTATGAGCAAATAGGGCTAAATGCCACATGCCCTAGTTATCCATTATCTCTGGACTGGCCTGCTGCCATCATATCAAGGACCGTCCTCTGCCTCCACCCTGGCCTCTCCTGCTGTTAGGCCCAGAGACCCAACAATGTGGTGGCTCATCGTTAAAGAAAGTCTTTTTCTTCTCTCTTGGGCTGACAGTGAGCTCTGCGTTTGCAGTGAGTCGGAGACGAGGCTGCTTCTGAATCACGACTTCTCCCCTCTTCCTGCGCTGCTGCCACTTGCACAGTCAGCACGTGGTCATTGCTGTGTCTGGACTGTGGCTTTTGAGAAGGGAAGACTGGAATGCCAAGGGCAAGGACTTCTTTTACCAGCGACTCAGAAATGGCACGCATTGCTGTGTTCACATTCCACGGGCATATACTTAGGCATATACCCACACGCAGCTGCAACGTGAACTGAAAAATGTAGCTGTTAGCAGAGACGTTAATTGCACCCAGAAAGCAGAGGTTGAATTTGGAGACACAATAATATCCCTAAAATGTGAATGCATCAGTTTTTGGTTGCCATAACAAAGTACCTGAGACAATCAATTCAAAGAAGAAAGATTTATTCTGGGTCACAGTTTGGCAATTCTCAGTCCTGTTGCTCTTGGGCCCATGACGAGTGGAGCACTCTGGCACAGAGTACCTGGTTGCCCAGTCTGCTTACCTCGTGGCATCCGGAGGGGAGAGAGAGAGGGTGGAAATCATGTCTCAGCATACGGTTAGAAGGCAGACCGCTGTGATCTAAGGCTTAGCCGCGTTAGCCCCAGCGTCTAAGACTTCCACACCTACCAGTGGTACCATTGTCGGGGGCAGACATGAGCCTTTGGGAAACGTCCAAGACCTAACCTATAAGCCAGGTATGAGGCTGAGGCAGGAAGATCACTGCAAATTCAAGGACAGCCTGGGACACATAGTGACTTCAAGAGCAGCCTGGAATATGTAGCAAGATTCTGTCTCAAACCTACAAAGAAAAAAGATCTAAACTATAGCACTATATTACAGTCAGCATTCAGGATGTTCGCTTTTCCGTACAGTTAGACCATGTCTCTTTTGCTCACAACTCTTCAAAATCTTCCCATTATCCTTATTCTTAAATCCAACTCCCTTTTCATAGAATATAAGGCTTTTTAAGTTCTCATAGCTGTCAACCTCTTCGACTTCCTCCCTACCACAAGTAGTGGGATCCCTGATTTGAAGCATTTTTCAGTATCTGAGGTATAAATGCTGCCATCATGGTGGATATCTGAACACAAGTTGGGGGAAATGCACAAGTTTAGATCTTGTAAACTAGTAGAAGCTGGCTTCAGGACACCACTGCCTCACTTTCCTTCAAATACTTAGATCCCTCCAGCCACATTAATTTCTTTCTTGTTCCTCTAATACAGTGGTTCTCAAAGTGCATCTAGGTACAAGCCATAACCGAAAGTTAAGTCAGGAGGATGACAAGTTCTAGCCCAGCATTGGCAATATGGTGAGACTTATCTTAAAATTAAAACATCAAAAGGGGTAGGTCTGTGATCCCATGCTTGCTAGGTTTAATCCCTAGAACTGCAAAAATGAGTAAATATCACAATTCTAATTTATTTCTGGTCCTTTGGGAGGATAATATCCTTATTGAGACACAATTCACATATCACTTAACCTATCCACATAGTCACAGTTATGGATTTGCCAAAGCAATTAACTTGGGAATATTTTTATCATCTCCAAAAGAAATCCTGTATCTGTTAGAAGTCACTCACCCCCATTTCTCTCTACACCCAGCCCCTGGGTGCTGACAATCCACTTTCTGCCCCCATGGACTTGCCTATTATAGGCATTTCTTGTAAGCGGGATCATAAGATAGGTGGTCTTCTGTGACTGGAGTAATTATTTTCAAGATTATCTGTGTTGCCCCTTGTACCAGTACTTTTTATTGCCAAATAATACTCCATTGAATGAATATATCACATTTTATTTATTTGTTCATCAGTTGATGGCCATTTAGGACTTTCCACATTTTATTATCATAAATAATGCTGCTACATAGTTTTCATTTCTCTTTAGCATGTACTTGGCAGTAGAATTGATGGTTCATATGTTAACTGTATGTGTAAACTTTGAGAAATGATCATCCTATTCCCAGAGCAGTGCGTGACAATACCAACACACCTGCATCCTTGTCACATTTGTTATTTCTTGTTTTATACCTGCACTATAATAGCCAGGAGCTATTCATACGCTTAGTGGTCCTCTGTGTATCCTCTTTGCAGAAATATTTATTCACATCCTTTATCTGTTCTTAAGTTATTTGCCCTTCTATGTTTGAGCTGTTCTAGTGCCTTATATTTTTTATTTTATTTGAAGTACTGAGGATAAGCATAGGGCTTTCCTACTGTGCTGCCCTACAGGCAGGGTCTCCTTAAGTTGTTCAGTTGCCCAGGCTGAGCTTGAACTCATGGTCTTGTGGCCACAAGCCTTCTAGAGTCTTGGCATAACTGGAATTTATCACCATGCCTGGCTATCCATGTTTAGATTGAAATCCTTTATCGGGCATATGACTTGGAAATTTTCCCCCTGACCTTAAAATTTACCCTTTTTACTTACTTGAGAAATGCCCTCTGAAACAGAGTTTTCCACTTTATTTATTTATATTTTTGGTCTGTGCTCTTAATGTTCTGGTTACAAAAACCATTGACAAATCTAAGGTCACACAAGTTTATGTTTTCTCCTGAAGGTTTAATGGTTTATCTTTGATTCATCTGAATGGTCATTCAATTCATTTATGTCTTTGTTCTGAATTGAATTTTGTATATGGTATAAGGCAGGGGCCCACCTTCACTCTTTTGCGTACAGAAACCCAGTTGTGCCAATTCCATTTTTTGGAAAGTTGAGCTCTCTCCCTTTGAACTGTCTCAGCACACTTGCTGAGAATCAGTCAGCTCTGAATGTGCAGGTCTGAGACTTTGAACTTAACTGCGTTGATCTCTATGTCTATTCTTCCGCCAGTGAGTCTGCTTCTTTTTGTCAGTGCACATTTAGTTATGTCTCAGGGTCCATTTCACTGCACAGACATAACTCTTACTCAAGGACAATTTACCTACATGCAGTATGTTAGTTTCACCATCTTAGAAGATAGTCGGACTGCAGATTACAACACATTGCTGTACCTATTACTTAAAATGAGTGGGAACGCTTCTGAATGTCAAAAGAAGGTACTAGATGGCTTCAGCCAGGTAAACAGTAATATTAAAATTAAGATCATTTTATCTGTATTTTAAATTGGTAGCTATCCCTTCCAAATACAGAGAGAGAGAGAGAGAGAGAGAGAGAGAGAGAAAGAGAGAGAGAGAGAGAGTCAGTCAGTCAGTCACAGGTACAATGTAACTAAAATATTTGGAGACACTCAATTACTTGACAATGCTAAGGAAAATTTTTAGCATCTTGCTCAAAATTTAGCTGACTAGCTCTTCTGCCTTCTGCAAAATACAGTATGTGATTCTTCTTGGGACGTGGCAGAGCTGTACTTGGACAACACCCTCCACCATCCTATACGGCTATCCTTATACCTGCCATCCCAGATATACTCACATGTGAACAACTCATAGGGACAAAAATAATGACTGTCTCTTTTGTCCAAGAAGAAAATGATTGATTCTACATGTCATGAAATGGAAATATCAAGTTTCTTTGAACATAGCCTTGAACAGCATCCTAAGGTACAGAGACCCTCATTTAAAGACCCGACTGTTTATCAACTGTTTGGACTGACCACCTTAGGTACACTGGGTCTTAGAGTCCCCACTCAAACTGTGGGTGCAGGAATGGGAGCAACAGTGGCCTTTGGCAACTTCTGTAGTGCATTTTTGTCAGTTGTACAGTACAGTACTGCAGTAGTATGTTCTGTTATACACCATACTATGTAAGAGTTTTATAAATAAAGGTAAATTAATCAAGTTGGACATTCCTTTGGTCATTTCTTTGCTCCGAATATTATAATGTACATACTATATACAATTACTCATTTAGCAACCTAGTCCAAGGAAAAGAACTGAGTCATTAGATGAGGAATGTTTGTAATTGTATTTCAACAAAATCAACATAATATCTGGGGCTGGGGAGCTACCTCGGCGGCCCAAGTGCCTGCCTGGCACGCTCAAGGACCCAAGTTTGATTCCCCAGTACCACATGCCATGCCAGCCCTGGAACTCCAGGTGCTCTGAGCTGGCTACTGAAACCAGAGATGACGGTGCACACCTCAAATCCCAGCCCTGGAGAGTATCACTACAAGTCTGAGCTGCACAGCGAGACCATGTGCCAAATAAATAAATAAATAAATAAAATCAACATAATATCTACTGTGATCCATGTGAGAGACCTCAATAAATAGCACTCTAGGACCTAAATGGTGCTTGCCTCATTTTTTGGGGGGGGGCAGAACTGGGGATTGAACTCAGGCCTTTGCGCTTGCTAGGCAAGTGCTTATTCTACTGGGCTATCTCCCCGGCCCGTGTTTGCCTCATTTTTAGAAGTACCATTTGAAACTTCTGTTGTTGAGACAGACTTGCTTTAAGTAGTTTAGGCTGACCTTGAACTTACTGTGTAGCCCAAGCTGGCCTCCAACTTGTAATAAACCTGCCTCAGCCTCTTGAGAGCTGGGAATAAAGGCATGAGCCATTTTTTGAGTTTTAACTCAATAATACACAGGGACTTTTTTTCAAGTACATTTTCAGTTTTCAAAACCATGTGTTATTTACAGAAAATAGAATTGATGTGTTTTTGATTCATTTACACTTAACTCATTAAAAAATTCCTGTTAAGCCACTTGGTATTCAAGGACTTTTCAGTTTTCTAAATAAGTTTCCAAAAGCCTTCTTAAAGATATGAAATGGTGTTAAACAAATATGTACATAAGTTTCCAACCATATTCATAATTTCTCTTTAGAATTTCCAACTGTAATTAGTAAAATGTGCTTTTCTCCTCGCCAGAAAGAGATTAATGTGTGAAAATTTATCATTTGTCAGTGTAAGAAAACCTAAATTTATAAATATGAAGTTTTAAATATCAGTCAGCAAATAATTTGGTTCATGGATATGTTGCAAAATAAATGTCAAATAAATATAAAAGTTTTAGGAGGAAGAAAGTGAATAAACAATTAGTGGCACATCTTGGGTGCTGTATACTGGCTGAGTTCCTTCTATACTAGAATTTAATTTGTAGGAGATGGATATTATCATTACATTTTCAGAAATGAGAAAACTGAGGCTTAGACAAGCTAAATGACCTCAAAAGGTGCAAAGGTTTATATGAATCTTAAATCCCTGTTTTATTTTTTCCTTCCCTTTTTTTCATTTTGGTTGAGCTACCTCAGCCTTCCAGGGTTTAGGATAACAGGTGTGCACCACCATGCATGGATAAATCCTTTATTCTTCCAATTTATGAATCCCACTGGATTTGAAATTAAGAAACCAAATTTAAAATCCATGCACCTTTACCAATGCCAGTAACATAAGCATGGAAAAGATTTAGCTCCCTTGAGTATGGAGTGGGAGCAGTAATACCCATCATTTTTTGCTTGTTTTTTGAGACAGAGTCTCACTGTGCAGTTGAGGTTGGCCTTGAATTCACTGTATAGCCCAGATTGACCTTGAACTTGTGGTGACCCTCCTGCCTCAGCCTCCTTAATATGGGGTTACAGGTGTATGCCAGCATTCCTGGCTCAGCTACCTTATAGTATAGCTGCTCTTAGAGGTAATGAGATAAAGCACACACATGGCACATACATGGAGCTGAATTGTATCCTTTACCTCGAGCCAGCTCAGTCAATAAATTTTCATGCAGCATAGGCAGGTTAATGCTTTGATCTCACAAAGCTTCAATAGTTCTTCTCCAAAACCTTAGGCTATAATTAAAAATTCGTACTAATTTTATTTCATATTTATATTTCCAACTCCTTCTCTTCTTATTCTTCCAATAAAAATTTTATTCTTCCAATAAAAATTTAATTTTAATCAGATGTGGTACCAGCCTGTAATCGAGGCTTAGGCAGGAGTATACCAAATTTGAGACCAGTTTGGGCAGCTTAGAGACTTAGCTGGTCTTGAAAATAATTAAATGGAGCCTGTCACTGTCGCACACCCGTAATCTAGCACTTGGGAGGCTGAGAAAGGAAGATCAATGTGAGTTTGAGGCCAGCCTGGACTATATAGTGAGAATCTGTCTCAAAACAAACAAATGAGTTAAAAACCGTGTCCATCCACACAAAACCTGCCCAGGAATGTTTATAACCGTGTTCCTCATAAATGCTCCAAACCACAAGCAACCAAAAGGTCTTTCAGGAGGTGAATAAATGAACTGTGGTGCAACCATACAATGAAATATTTTTCAGTGACAAACATAGTCTTTCAAGTCATAAAAAACCCTGTGGGACGCTCAAGTGTATATTGCTGAGTAAAACAAACCAACCTGAAAAGGCTACATGTTACATAATTCTAAGTGTATGGCATTTCAAAAAAGTCAAAACGACATGGGCAAGAAAAAAGTCAATGTTTTCGAGGTGCTTATTGAGGGGAGATGAAGCACCAAGGACTTTTAGGGCAGTGAAACTTTCTGTGTTTTCTTTGTTTTTGAGACAGGGTCTCCATTTACAGCTCAGGCTGCCTTTGATCTAACTATCTGGCCTCAAACTTGTGTAATTCCAAGTGTTGGTATTCCAGATGTGCACCACCTTACCTGGGTTCTGGCTTTTCTTGAGGCAAGGTCTTGTGTCTGTCATCTAGCCCGATCTTAGTCCTGAGCTCCAACAATCCTGCTGCCTGCTCCTCTAATAGCGAGGACATCACAGCATCACACAGGCTCAACACTGCTCTTCATCTGAAAGGGCAGATTCATAGTGTGCATTTGTCAAAAAAGTAGGATGGTGGAACAGAGTGAGTCCTAATGTAAACTATGGACGATTATAATAAGTGTGACTATGGGCAACTGTAGCAAATGTGCTGTGGACACTGAAACAAATTATAAGAATATGAATGCACAATGTTAATAATAGGTAACAGTGCAGAGGAAAAAAATACTATAGAGCAGAAATCAGTAAAATGCAAAACAAAAAAATAAGAGGATATCAATTAAAATCTTGGAAGGAAGATTTAAAAAGTTAGTAAACCTTGCCAGTGATCAGGACAAAAAGTGAGAATAAATTAATAATATCTAGAATAAGAGGTGACATTAATAGCTTATTTGGATGTTAAAAGAATAAAAAGCAATTATCATGAACAGCTTTACACCAATAGATCTAACAACTTAGATCAAATGGAAAGTTTTCTTTAAGACACAAACTGCCGACAGTCATCTAAGAAGCAATAGATCTATTGAAGAAATTGAATTTGTAATTAAAAATGTATTCACAAGGAAAATAAATGCTATATTTCTTCACTGGTGAATTGTACCAAACAGTTAAGAAAGAAAATAATACCAATTCTACACAGAAACTTCTTTAAAAATTGAAGAGAAGCTGTATGCGTTGGCACATGCATCTTAACGAACTGGGAAGCTGAAGCAGGTGGAGGGCAGATTGGAGACTAGTGTAGGAAGCTCAGCAAGAGCCTATCTGAGAATAAAAGATAGAGGGTTGGGGATGTGGCTCCGTGGTAGGGCACCCGTGGATTCAGGTCTCAGTAGTGAGGGGGGATTAGAGAGGAGGAATGCTACAGTCAGGGTTTTCAAGGGAACAGTTTAATACAGGACACATAATTTACAGAATTATTTTATACTATTCACCTAAAAAGGGAAATGCAGAAGAGACCTGTCCGCACACTAGAGACCGAGAGAATCCAGCTGAGGGTTTGGATCCTACAGCAACATCCTGCGTGAGTCCAGCTGAAGAGCTGAAGTCCATAGCAATGTCCTCTATGGGCCAGCTGGAGGCCGAGAGCCCGTAACAACGTCTCATGCAAGTCTGTATCAAGAATCTGTACTGGGGAGGGCCAAAGGTCAGGGGCAGAGACTAGGATGAATGTCTGTGCCACTAGGATTAAAGAATCTGGGCCAGAAGCCTGAGGGCTTGGCACTGGAGCCAAGATTAAAGAATGAACATGTACAAAACATCAGTAACAACATCAGGTAGCATGGAGCAGAGCAGAGAGCAAGAGCCAGAGCCACCTGCATCTTTATTGTATAATTCTTATGCAGGTTGTTATCTCATATTTACATTCTTACATAGTATTGGAACTAGTACGTGAGTCTCTCCCTGCACAAGTCATGGCTACATACCTGTATTCCCCTGTCATCTATTTTAGACAAGTGGGGTCACATCCTCAGGTGTCCCTAGAGTGTCCCTAGACCCCCCCTGAGCTCTGAAGCAGTCTGAGTGTATCCCCACAAAGCTATCAAACCATTTGACAAAATTTAGCATTGACTCATGATAAAAATTCTCAAATGAGAAATAGAAGTGAATTTCCTCGAGCTGATAATAGATGGACATCAAAAAACTGCTAATTATGAACAACTACCTGTTTCTGACTATGATCAGGAGGAATGGAATGATGTGCATTGGCACCGCTTTTATTCAACACTGTACTGAACATTTAATCCAGATCAATAATGTAAGAAAGGAGAGAAAGGCATCCAAAACAGGAAGGGAAAAGTTAAGTTTTATTTGTAGACCACATAATCATGCTGTTGGGTAGCTTGTTTCTAAAAGGTGCTTGCCACGTAAACATTATTGATTTCAGGATCATTTGCCTCCACATCTGGAGTTGGATTCCAGGCTCTTCTTTCCATGAACAAAGAATTGAATGGAACATGGAAAAAGCAGGGGCAAAGTTCATTCAAGAACGCAAAAGTCCCTGGCAAGCACAAGGACTCCCTGGCAAGGGCAAGGGCCTGAGTTCAATCCCTGGTTCTGCAAAACAAACAAACAAAAAAAAAAAAAAGAAAGAAAGAAAAGACAAGAAAAGAAAGCAAAAGTGAAGAGTGGGAGAGAAACTCTGTGCAGCGTGAGCTTGGGCTGAGTAGCAACAAAAGAGGGAGGACAAAGGTAAAAATCCGCGAGGTGCCTGTGAAACATGGCACGGGCCCTCATGGAAAGTCATGAGAACAAGGCCTCCATGGTATCACGTGGCATCCTTTCATGCCATCTAAATATTTATTTATTTATTTATTTTTATTGAGAAACAAATATCAAAGAGACAGTTTCACAGTTGATTAA
>NDGN011548180.1:7868-19811 GCA_002564285.1 Tympanoctomys barrerae | reverse complement strand
AGGTACAGGATCTCAGGATAAATCCTGAGGGGATTTGACTGACCTTATCAGATCCAAAAGTTCACCAATTTTCAAGAGGCGCATCCTCTGTTATACAGTATAATTATAAAAATGAAGCAAACATGTTAACCATCCTATACATTTTTTGGTCTGACTTTCCTGGGTGTCATACCAAACATTGCTTTCTTGGGTGGCAAGGGACACAGAGAAAGTCTAAGGCATCAGCACACATCCCCATAGCTGAGCCTTAGGGCCAGGACAGTGAAAATGTAAGTAGATGGCCCTGCACTGCTTCCAAGGACAGTGGGGGAAGGCACACCACTTCTCAGAACCAGGCTCTGAGACCATTAACTGCACTCCAGTCAGCACTATTAAGAGACATTCCTGACTTCAAACATTATGAAATCTTAGCCTGCTCTGAGGGCACATCCATCCTGCCCTGTCTGTGATTGGCACAGGAAGCTGTGCTTTATGTAATTAAAATTTTCTCTGAAATAAGGACATTATGTTGGTGCTCTGTCATTCAAACACACAGTTTTTGTTTTTGTTTTTGAGACAGGGTCTCACTATGTGGTTCAATCTGGCCTTGAGCTCACTTTGTAGCTCAGGCTGCTCTGGAACTTACAATGATTCTCCTGTCTTGGTCTCCTTAGTGCTGGGATTACAGGCCCTCACCACCATGCCTGGCTCATACACAGAGTTTTGTACAACAATTAGCTCTATTTTATGCATGATTTGAATTTTTTGACGATTACAAGTTTAGTTTTTAAAATTTTTCTTTGAAATTAAATCTTTGTCACATACATATACTATGGCCAAGATTGGCTTCAGGTCAGATGGAAGATACTCTCATTTGGAGGTAATTTATTTCTGTCTCTAGGAAGAATGTAAGAGGCTTGAGAAATTCTTATAGAGTATAGGTTCTTTAGAAAAACTGGCCCATAACTGGTGAAGACAGCTCTTTAGCAATAATGCACAATTTTTCTTCAACTTGGAATTGAGATATACTTATGTTAGGGGATTGTGGAGTATCTAGAGATGTTATTTATTTATTTATTTATTTTCTGTATTTAGTACAGGGTCTACAGGGCCTTACTACCCAGATCAGCCTTGTAGGAGCCTCCTATTTTCAGCCTTCCCGTGCTGGGATTACAGGTATGCGCCATCACACCCAGTCTCATTCTTCTCTCAGCATGCCCCAGTGACAGGCCGGCACAGCACACCATTATTGAAACCTGGTCCCTGCATAGAGATACTTGTTTATTTATTTATTTACCAGATAGACTTTAGCCAATGGACATAAATCTCTCTCCAAAGACTTGCTGAAATTTCAAGGACTGTCTCAGCTGCAGAGTGGCCAGTCACTTCATACCACATTGTCACCTAAGGTAGTCAATATCCAGTAAGTGCTCCAAAGGCCATTCTGGCTACAGCACTGCCTGTGGGGTCAGTAGAGGCTGCCTTCTTCACTTGGCTTGGATTACAGCTCCAATTCTGCCTGTACTTAATCCTGTTCCCCTCTCAGCCATCCCGTGGTGTTGGCCTCAAGAGCTCTCCTTCGTAAACATCCTGTGTGATAACCTGAATCTTAGAGCCTGCTGCCTGAAACGCTTCCTTTAACAACTCAGTTCACCCCTGCAGAAGGCAGCAAATACTTTGCAATGATAAAACAAAACAGGTTAAGAATCCCTTCTAGGCTATAAACCACTGTCACCCAGGTCACCTTTCTAATGCTTGACATCTCATCATGTTCCACGTTTTGTACTGTGAAGAAAGGTATTAAATTTGCACACACAAGGACAAGTACAAACACCTGTTTCTCAATCAGTAAATCTGGTTATTGGGTCATAGGTGGCCATATAACTCTTTAGAAAAGTAATAAAATTCCTATTTTTCCCTTATAGCTGTGAATTCTTATCCAGATGCGAAATTTGATTCTGCATGCCTTTTTTCCCTGTAATTTTTAGAAATCATCATAATTCTGCATAATTTCTTGACCACAAATAAAAGTATGGCTACTTATAGGCATCTCAAAAATTACATTATAACTTTAATTTCAAAATGACTATCAACTAACATTGTGACTGACACATAATAGGAGCTCAAGGCTCCATGGTGACCTATTAAGTAGACCTCGGAAAGGTTAATCAGCTAAAACAAATCATTTCTTTAGTACCCCAGAATGATTAATATTTTCTGTCACTATATCCGTTAGGCCTATGTGACAACTGAAACTTAGGCCAAGAAAAATGTCCCATGTCACACAAGCCAAAAGATATCAAATAAACCTCACTCTTTGCTGAAAAATATACATGACTGTTAGCAACCTAAGAAACTCTTTTGAGCACCAAGCAGGTCATACAAAGTTCCATTAGAATCGAATGCTGTTAATTCTCTTAAACTTTAGTCATAAGAAATTGGCAAGTATTTCTATTTCTCTGTAGTTTATTTATTTTCAAGTTTCAGATGTCCATACAGAGGATATATGCAAGCTGTTCAAAGGTAAAAGAGCTGTATATGGGGGTACTGCATCCTATAATCACAGCATTCTGGGAGACAGAGGCAGCAAGATTGCAATTTTGTCCCCATCCTGAGAAACGTATCAACTTAGTGAAGTGTTTTTCTTGAAATTAAAAGGAAAAGTAACAACAAAATAGAAAAGAGCTGGAAACATAACTCATTATGGTGTACAAAAACTGGATCGATAGACAGACAGACAGACAGACAGATAATCTAAACAAGTATAGTACTATGTGACACATCATGTTCCTATATGCTGTCAAGTTCTTCATGAGCTTTAGTGTCCTTTTAGCCACTTTTATATTTGTGGCTATATCTTTGGGGAATGAAAAGAATGGATCATTCTTTTGATCACAGTTCAGTAATAGACTTGCAGATAATGCCAATGAATTGATAAGGAGATACTAAGTTGTATTCGGTAATTGATGATTTTTCAAGGTTGATAAAGTTTATATTTAAATTGGACAATGTAATTTTTTTTTAACTTGGATGGCATGGCTTTAACTGTCTGGATATTGTCCAGATAATTTATGTGAATATGTAAGTAATCTGAACTTGAAATATTAGTAGAGTTGCTAAGCAATTATTTTTGTGAGAAATTGTGAGAGGTGTAAAGTAAGAGAGGGTCTAGCATCTGCCTTCTAGAAATTTACCATCCTCTAAAAACAAGGAATTACTCAATTTAGCTTTCTAAGTGCCTGTTTCTTTGTTTTTCATGGGATACACTAAAAGAAAAATTCCAGACGAATTGTTATCAGTTAGTTCACTAATTTAAAAAACAAATAGTTTAAACTATTGCATAATTTTAAAAAATCTCTATCTCTTACCCGACAATATAAGAAATGTAGTTTCTCACAGCAAGGGACAGAAACATCTGTGAACTTTAAAAGGAAGTTAATATTTATCATATACATACTGAAGAGTTAAGAGCAGCCATCCTCCTTTCCTCCCTAACTTCTCTCCAAGATACTCCAGCATGATGTGGGGGAGGGCACAAGCTATGGCTGATACCAAATATGGCAGGAGGCACAAGGTTAAGGAGTGGCTTCAGGGGAAGCAGGCAAAGTCAGAGTCCAAACTGTTCACAGGAAACAGGACTAAATCAGAGTAGGAAGCTGAAGACAAACACAAGCAGAGACAGATATAATACAACAAGCAGCCCTCTGCTGATGGAGCGAACTGCTATGGATGCTATCTTGCTCTTTATTCTGCTGTGTGAATAGACTAGCTTCATGAATCTTCCTGGAGGAAATGAAGCATTTCAGTACAAAGATTTCAAAGACTCTTCAGTGATTTAGAAGTGCTAATGATTATTTATTAGGTTATTTATTATTTATTATTTATTAAATTTAATTAAAATTTATTAAATTTTAATAAATAACCTAATGATTATTTATTAAAATACTCCTTGCATTGGACTCAGACAACAGGGAAGCAAGTAAGTCCTGTAACCTGAGAATACCCTAGAAGGATGCCAGGAAGGCCTGTCAGGGCTTGAACATTACTCCAGCCCTCGGCGATGCTCTCATATTCTCCTAATCCAGCAGATGGTGCAATGCACATCTGTGACGCTTGTCACAAAACAGCTCTCCAGTGCGTTATTAGAACTTCCATGAACCTTTGTACACTCAGGTGTCATTGTGCATCTATATGGTTTACATTTGTTTCACTTCGAACCCTACCTCAGACCCCTCCATTCTTGAAAAGTTTCTGCTTTTGTAAGAAATCCATCCTCTAGCATGTGACAGATCTTTGCTTTAAGCCTATCTCTTAACAAAAACAATGAAATTCAAGAGCTACCTCTTCTCTAACAAACCCTCTAGCTATTTACCACATACTTCCAGGATTTGTTCTGTATCTGTGTTGATGCTTCATTCAGGGTACACATTTCTACTTCAACAGTGATCACAGGTTCCTGAAATTACCTGAGACTTTCCAAGGCTGGGGACTGTACTTTGTCTGTCTCTTGGTGCCAAGGACCTACAAAAGTGCTTGGAACGTAATAGGACATTAGAAATATTTTTTAAAATGGAATGGATTCTGTAATTAATCAATATAATTTAATCATCTAAGCCAGGAAAGTCATATACATTAACTGTTTAAAATATTGACTATTTATAATTATACTGTTATATTCTAAAATAAGTGTTAAAGCCATAAATATAATAATCTGAGTTTGTGTAAGACCTATTAGGTATATGATGACCACTTTAACCAAGAAATCTTTTGTGGACAAGTGAAGATAGTTTAATGATTTATAACTGTAATTTACAAAATAATTAGTCTGCCTCATCAACAAGAATTTACTGAAAGAATAGATGTAATTCTTGTGTTAAGAGTATTGATAGACATTTACTCAATAGAAAGAACAATATATTTTGACTATTGTTAAGATCACACACAGCTGAAGATTAAATAGTCACAGCAATGTCATATGTACTCCTTTCAACAAATACTGGGAAACAAAACAAAATAGTAAATAAATCTATATGTATTTCATTTAAATGTACTTCTAACTTTGCATGTAACTTGTTATTAAGTCAAACAATTGGCTTAAATCTGAATTTAAAAAATAAAATAGGCCAAGTGTGGTGTTGCACACCTATAATCCCAGCACTTGTGAGGCTGAGGAAGGAGGATTGCTTCAAGTTCCAGGCTACCCTGAGCTGTATAATGAAACAGTCTCAAAAGGCAAAAAAATAGAAATAAAATAAAATAAATACAAAACAGCATGGAATGGAATAAATCCAGTAGGATGAAGGCAAAATGAATAGTGTAATAATCATAGTATATTATCCATGGTAAACTTATGACTTTGTAAAATTTTATCACACATATATATGAGTAAAGTCATGCAGTGTGTGCATGTTCACATCCCCACAGGAGTGTGTGTGTGTGTGTGTGTGTGTGTGTGAACCAAGACTTCAAATAAAAATATTTTACACTCCTTATAAAATGGGTCTGTGTCAAAAGAAGTCATTAGAATTAGACCACATGATGTTTGCATACCTACTTGAAGAAGAAAACAATATAAGCCACTCATTTCCTGATTATTAAAGTCAGCAAGAAAATATATGGGTTATGATGGGATGTCTGCAATGAAATCCAAACATCGTGAGATGCAAAGAGATTATCATTTAAGCATGAGGACTGATGCCTCTGATAAAGATAGAGCATCTTAGTTAAAACAAACACATGATTATCTTGGACAACACTGTAAACAAGACCCTAATTCATGAAGCCACTAGCTGCCCTTTGCAGCTGCAGAAGACTGGCTTATTCTCTCTCTCTCACTATACACACCATGAGTAATATTTGCAAACTTGCTCCTGAGATTCAGCACAACCCAAATCCAGCCATATATACCAGAACCTGGAGGGCCAAAAAGAGGTTGACTCAGAAAAGATTTTGTTTAAATGATGGAAACTTATAAGTAAATTCCACTCTAGGGCAGTACCAGAATTGAACTCATAAGTAAACATCTTTACTCCCTTATATGACTTACTAATATGTCAACCAGAGAACATTTTAGGCGTGCTTTTTGTAAATGAGGGAAAATGATATATATAATTTCTTTGAAAGTGAATCACAAAATTGGTTTTCAGACAGTGACATTTAAAAATTTGATTAGATATTCACATTTTTAACTTAAGTGGAGAAATATCAATCCATACTTTAAAAATAATAGCTACTATGTTTTCATAGATTTTTTTGTGCCAAATGCCCAAGGGAACACGTTATATATTTAATCTTCAATTTAACTTAGCATTTGTACATAGTAATGAGAGGGAGAAAAAAAAAGAAGGAAGAAAAATGAAAAGATAAGTTGATAGGGAGGGATCGAAAAGAAAATAAGAAAGATGAAAGAAAGGTCGAAGGAAAAGAGTGAAAGATATAAGAAACTGAAAGTTCAGGGAGACTCAAAGGGCGCTGAAGGAGTTCACGCACACTGCCGTGAAGCCCTGCGCTCCATCCATTGCTTTCTACCTTGCTCAGCTCATGCATCTGGAGCACATGTGCTGAAAGTGAATGCAACACCCATTCATACAGCTCTGGAAGTTTATCACAGAAAGAAGCAAACCACATGATAACTACATCTTTGCTCAAAGAGGGTACTATTTCTGCTGTCTCTAGCCAGAAATATCCAATTATTTTTCTCCAGGGAAGTTGTTTCAGACATCTGACTCAAAAAAGGTATACTCAATATATGATAAATAAGTGGTTTCAAAACTGAGAAGCATATTAGTTGTAAAAGCCCCTGTTCCTACAAAGTTGATCATGTTACTCCTCTAGGGAGAGGACTCTGTCTAATGTTCATGGTGTCTCTCCTTGACCACTTTGCTAAAATTCAGGCTTTGTGATGACTTGTAGGAATGAAACAGACCCTAAAGTGGTCAAACATCACCAGAGGTGTCCTTTCAGGCTGAGTTGGCAGTCTCTGTAAGAAAAGGTTTTATGGAAATATCAGAATATAACAAGAGAAGTTTGTTTGCCTTGAACATAAACAAAGCCTTCCTAAGATTTCAATTGCATCCATGTTCTCTTCTATTAGTTGAACTGGACCAAAAAAAAGGGAGACAAATAATTCTTCATCCTCCTCATCTCAGTCCTTCTGCACTCCGCAGGTTGGAGAAACAGCCTTCCAGGCAGTGGCAAAGTTCTACAGCTAGCATCCTCTAGGATAAGCCAATTATTTAGATAGAGAGCACTCTGATCTGAGTGAAAGGAGAGCAGCTTCCCAGTTCTGTGAGGTGTCAGGATGCACAGAACAGTAAGCATCACGTCATCAGGCTTGTCATCATGTGTACCTTTAGGGGAGCAGAAGGGAGCTGCAGGCATCTGCCCAGAGCTGCACCTCCCCAACCCTGGCAGTTCCACTGCCAGGGATGCCCTGTGTGACTGCTGCCATACCCCAAAACTGGATGCGCTACCCCAATGCAACAAGGTCAACTCTGTACAATAGTTAATGAATTATCTTGGGGAGGATGAGTTATGTGCAATCCAAAATGAAACACTGACAAAGATCCCAGTATGTTGCAACTGGAGAAGATACAGAGAAAACACAAACCTGAGCAAGTGTTGTGTACTGTTCGACAACTTAAACTCTCAAACTGGATGGTTACCCAGGACTTGAAGCCTGACTCCACTGATAA
Source organism: Tympanoctomys barrerae (assembly GCA_002564285.1). Classification (NCBI taxonomy): domain Eukaryota; kingdom Metazoa; phylum Chordata; class Mammalia; order Rodentia; family Octodontidae; genus Tympanoctomys; species Tympanoctomys barrerae. The sequence goes on along the minus strand of NDGN011548180.1, from coordinate 12,138 downwards.
CCATGAGAGAGTTATTGAATGTCTCTGTGCCTCAGTTTCCTCATACAAAAATGGAAACAATAATAGTCCCTTCCTTGTAGACAATTGGGAAGATTAAACATACATTTAAACATTTAAATGTACTTCTAACTTTGGTTGTGACTTGTTAGTAGGTCAGGAAGTCAAATAGTTGGTTAAATCTGCATTTGAAAAATATAATAGGCCAAGTGTGGTGACACACACCTGTAATCCCAGCACTTGAGAGGCTGAGGTAAGAGGATTACTGCAAATTCAAGGCCATAGTGAACTGTACATGAAACACTCAGAGGACAGTTTCACATATATTGTGCATCAGACTCTTATTAGCTATTTCACAGAGAAAAAACATGTGGTTCTACACTCTACAGGTTTGGAGAAGCACCCATCGAGGCCGTAGCAACATTTTACAGTAAGAGAAGCTTCTTACTTAAACAGAGAGCACTTAGACCTGAGTGAAAGTGATATTACCTCATGAGAGCACTGGCTGGAATTAATCTGCTAATGCTTCTGGAAACCTGGGCCTTCAGCAGCATAAGTGACTGTCTGGCAAGGGCCAAGTTCAATGCCCAGTACAAAAAAAAAATTGAGGAAGAAAAATTTTCTGTTACCCTGAATGGTCAGGGCTTCCAGAACCCTCAGGTAGTCATCCTTGCACTAGCCAAGGTGTGGTGTATGGTAGTGTTGAGAGCTCAGTCACATACAGAGCGGCACGATAGTTTTAAGAGTGACAGTCCTTTCGCAATTAGTCTGCATGAAAAGAAACCTAGCCAGAAAATCATTTTGAAAGCAATATAGATTCCAGAGGCTTCTAAAAAATAATAGAAAATAGAAAATAGGAAAGATTTATCAGAGATAACAGAGGTGTGAACTATGTCAGGCAGGTTTTCCCAGCTCCCAAAATTTGCCCAGATAGACTTACAGAGATCCTACCACACTTTCTCAAAATAAATCATTTTTATTCATTTATCTAAGCTGAAGATTTATTTTATATAACTCTACCAAACACAGAATATTCAGTATAACATAGATCTGATAGTTTTTTAATGTTGTTATCATATAGTGAATTTGAGTTTTTGGAAAGATATACAGTTCCATTAACTTAAACATGTGTACAGGTTTGTGTAATCATCCACAAAATCAGGTTGAAAAATAGTATCATCCCTGAAAAAGAACTCCCTATGCCATTGGTCTATGCTCAGACCTTTCCCTAGTCAGGAATCTTTCCTCTGTTGCTACAGTTTTATCATTTTGAGATTTTATATAAATAAGATTTTAAAATAATTTTTGATTGGGTACTTTTCATTCATATTGTCATGTGCCTTAGTAGCTAACTCTTTTTATTACTAAGTAATGTTTCACATTAGGGTTCTGTCACAATTTAACCATTCACTTCCTGAAAGACATCTGAGTTGGTTTCATTTGAGGCAGTAACGAATAAGGCTGTTACAAATCAGGGTTTTCAGAATTTTGTATTTAGCATCCTAATTTCTAGTGCTCATCAAACTTTATTTTTAAAATTTTCTTTTTATGGGCCAGGGATGTAGCTCTTTGTCCCAAGTACCTGCCTGGCAAGAGCAAGGTCCTGAGTTTGATCCCAATACCAAAAATAAATAAATTTATAAATATTTAAATAAATAAAATAAAATTTTATTTTTAGAGCATAAAGTTTTATTGAGTAGGGATTATTGTGATATATACCTGGATTTTAGAACCTCTCACTGGAGACTGTTAATATATAGCTTGGTGAAAAAACATGTATCTTTTACATTCATCTTAAAAAGAGGCCTCTCATTCTTCCTATCTAGTAGAATCAGTAATCCTCATTTACACTTTTAAGATACTATACTTTAAACATAATGTAAAATAGAAACATGATATTTATTTTGAAAATTTACAGCATCATCTAGATATTTCACTTTCTGAAATCTTAGTGATGCAATTCTTACTTTGAGATAAGAAGGTGTTGTCTTAGCTTAGTGGTTCTTAAGGTGCGGTCCCTTGGTGAGCAGTATCAGTGTCCCACCTCAGACCTATTGAATCGAAGAATCCCTCCATGCTCTGATGGATGTTCATTTTGATAATCATAGCCTTAGTGATGAACTTTTGCATGACGCAGGAGAAATTGAAAGAGTAAATAAGGTCTAAAGTGTGTAGATATTTTGAAGTGGGAAAAATTGTTTAAAAGAAAGATAATTAGGATGAGGGAAGGTAAAAGGAAGGAAGGGGAAAGGGAGAAAAATGGAAGTTAGCTATACTATGAGTGGCTCTTAGTTCACAGAAAAGGCTTATGTGAGTATCAAATTTTTTATGCCCATATCTTTTGCTCTGAGTGACTAATTTGAAGATGACATATGCAGTGTGCTAACTCTAGTTATTTTCCTGTTAGTGCATCATGAAATTCTATTTTATGTTTCATCCATAAAATAAAAACATTTGAAAACAGAGTCTGAGATTTCCCTCAAGGTTCCATAAGAAGACATCCACTTCCTTCCTGCTGTAGACAGTGAGAGCGGCGTAGCTCTTGCGTCACACACAGGCCATGGACCCCTAACTGGTGTTTACATGGTAGACAGCGTGGCTCATGCTGATCACCTTAGTAGGACATTGGAATCAAAATCTAAATGGACAGAATCCTCGGAGTGCTTATGTGAAACAGTCAATTCAACCCTTTACTCTCCATTTCTATCACAGTATTTTACTAGTGCTGATGGATCGAGACCAGGGATACACTCAAGTTGTCTGTCTTCATTGGTTCTCTTCTATAAACCTGTCCACAAAATGGGTATTGTTTATTACCAGTGCAATAAGTGAATTCAGAGGGAAAATGAAGAAGTAGATCAGATATCATGGATTACGCCAACACTAATCTTATGTTAGAAATTATTCTTTTTATAATAAAATCCAAAACTTATATAATATACAAATCATGCTTAAGTTCATTAACCTATATATGATTATATATATCCATATGTATATATCAGGATATAACCAGATTTATCACAGAGTATACATACTTATATTCTGTTTTTTCTTAAGAACATTTTGCCAGAATGAAATTAAAGCTAATCCCTGTGTTAATTACTATTCAACTAAAGCTTATGGTGACCGATGGAAATGTAGACCAATGTGTTCTCTGTGTTATAAAATATATTGATATTAAAAAAATTATAGCCACCTCTACATAATATTTTTATAATTTTCTACCTTCTCAAGATAGCTGAAGGAAAAAACAAATGTAATTATTTTGGCTATGAGTTTGCCTTGCTTTAGGTCATAAATTTTAACATCTAGCTAGTAAACATTAAGTATTATCTCCAAGTTCTCTATCCAAATATTTAACAAAACCAGTTACTTTGGAAAATAGCTAATCTACAGGTGCATGACACCTATCATGCTCAACTTTTATTTAGGGTAATGCTGAAGCTTCCGTTAAGCTCACCACTTCCTTTGTCTGGGAAACTGACTCCTTGAGGGCAGAAGGATGCAAAGGCCACTTGCTCCTGAACATCTGCCAAGAGCAACTGTCATCCTCTGCCACACAAACACAAAGCTCAGGCGAAGGAGTGCCTCTGTGTGTACCAGGTGTTAGAGTTTTCTTAGTAGAAAACAAGTTGAGGACAAACAATGTATGATGAAAACTCGTACTGAGCGACTCTAACTTAAACCTTCTAGATGCTAATTTCAGGAGCAAGGTACCAGTTAAAATGAATAATTTCACAGTGAATAGCAGTAAGCCCCATAAATATGTGTAGGCAGGAGGGCTCAAAACAAATTTATCTACCAGCTCCTAATTCTTCAGAATGGGGCTGAAAGCAGGTTTTAAGTGAATACTGCAGTACTTTTCTCCAACTTGATAGGGGAATACTTAGAACACATATTTGAAGAGCTAGGTAATATGCTTTAACTACAAACAATAAAAAGCAATACCTTTATGCTTACATGTGAAAGCCCAAACCTCATGAACTCATTAAGGAAAAAATGGAGAATAATTCTCTCATATATTTAACATTAATCTCTAAAGCTACTTTTCATCTATTAGCTAATTTTTCTCTGAAAATTTATTTTGTCTTAATCACTTATTCCTGGACATCTGTTTGTTCTTAAGTATAAAACCTTTGGTGCCTTAAATCAGCAGTATCACTTCTCATTAAATTGGGTGGTAAGTGCAGACATAGATTACCATATTCAGGAATCTCTCTCTCTCTCTCTCTCTCTCTCTCTCTCTCTCTCTCTATATATATATATATATATA